>JAMLFY010000006.1:31434485-31451774 GCA_030441495.1 Dalbergia oliveri | reverse complement strand
AATTGGAGAGGATTTCATGTACTTTAATACAGCACAGGAAATTTGGACAGTAGCAGAAGAGACCTACTCAAACGTGGACAATACCTCGGCTCTCTTTGAGATCAAGAGCCTTCTCCACAATTTGAAGCAAGGCATTTGTACCCTAACCAAGTACTTTGACACTCTGACTCGGTACTGGCAGCAACTCGACATCTATCAGGACCATGACTAGAAATGCCCAGATGACAAGAAGCTGTACAGAAATGTGATTGAGAAGGACAGCAAATTGAAGTTCCTTCTCAGACTTAATCGGGACCTTGATGAAGTCCGAGAAGGGTACTTGGCACTAAGCCTCTCCCAAAAATTCGAGAAGTCTTCACTAAAGTTAGAAGTGAAGAAAGCTGAAGAAAAATCATGCTTGGAGACCAAAACAGCACTCATGCGATTGAAAGTTCTGCACTGGTTGCATGCAATCCGAAGGTGCAGTCCTAGCAGAAGGTGAGATGCAAAAACTACAAGAAACCTAGCCATAAAAAGGAGTCGTGCTAGTTCATCATTGGATTCCCTTTAGATTCAAAAAGGGAAATCAAGCAGAGGCAACAGTGCGGTCCTTGACACAACTAGCTAGCCTTCTGAACGTTTAGCAAAGAATAGTTGGAGGTGCTGCAGACACTTCTTCAACAAGCCATGAAACTTGAGACTTCAAATGGTACAGCCAATGTGGCACAAAAAGGTACAACCTTTAATACATTGTCAGTTTGCAACAGACAAAAACCGCATTACTGGGTTGTAGATTCAGGAGCCTTGGACCACATGATAAGGGACATACTCAACTTCAACACATATAGTCCCTGTCATGACAATTCTACAGTCCGTGTTGCAAAGGGTTCTTACTCAAAGCTTGCGGGTAGAGGTTCAATGGCTACATCAAAGGACATTGTCCTAAGGGATGTACATCATGTCCCGAAACTTGATTGTAACCTACTCTCAAATAGCAAGTTGACCAAAGATTTAAATTGTGTTGCTAAATTCTTTCCTTATCACTATGAATTTCAGGCCTTGTGATTGGGGAAGAAGATTGACAATGCTAAAGAATGTGGGGAACTTACCTTCTCCAACCCGAAGACATTAAGAATAAACAAGCAGGGAAAGAACAGCATGCACAACAGCTAGCACATTTGAAAAAGATCTTGTAATGCTTTGGCACTACCGCTTAACACCCAAACTTGATGTGCTTGGAAAAATTATTTCCATCTTTATTCAATAAAAATTCCAAATCCTTTAATTGTGAAATTTGCCAATTGTCTAGCATACCCGAAATCACTATCCAAATCAGCCCTATATGCCCACACCTACATTCTCTTTAATTCAAAGGGATGTGGGGGACCCTAGAATCAAAGATATTAGGGGTTCTCGATGGTTTGTCACCTTCATGATCACACAAGGATCACTTGGGTTTTTCTTATGAAAGAAAAATCCAAAGTAACACAACTATTTGTATACTTCCGCAACCTTGTGAAAACACAATTCAATGCATGCATGCAAGTCCTCGCGGACAATGGTTGAGAATATTGCAACTCAGAACTCAGCTCCTACCTCCTAAATCATGGAATTGTGCATTAAAGCTCTTCTATCAACACTCCTCAATAAAACGGAGTGGCTGAACGCAAGAACCGCCAGCTTCTAGAAGTAGCTAGATCCATGATGTTGGTAGCCCATGCCCCAACAAAGTTTTGGGAGACGTCATTCTTACAGCAACCTATCTTATCAATCGCATGCTCTCTAGAGTCCTCCACTAAGACTCCATCTAATACTCTTCAAAACCTTTTCCCCATATGCGCACCATCACCTCTCTGCCCTAAAGATATTTGGGTGCACTACCTTTGTCCATGACCACGGACCCAACCGTAGCAAACTGGATGCTACTTCCATCCGTGCATCTTCTTGGGCTACTTGCTAACCAGAGGCTACAAATGCTATTCTCGTCACCAACAAGTTCTACCATTCTATGGATGTAATCTTCCTTGAGCACAAACCCTTCTACACCAGAACTCAAATTCAGGGGAGAAAATGATCAATTCTAGTTCTGGAAGACTGTCATGGATAGTGACCAGGAGCAGCTGTGGCAACAAACCTAAGAACTTGATAGTGACCAGCAGCAGTTGCAGCAACAAACTGAAGAACCTGAGTTCTTTGCTGCAGAACTAGCCATGGCAAAACCAGCTAAGGGTGAAACTAAGCTCTAAAATAGTTTCTGATTACACAACTAGAAAAGCCACGCATGGTTTACTAGGGGAGACAAAAGGAACTCAAGCAAAGGTAGCCCCAACACCACCACCACCACAAAGAAAGCAAAACATTTCCATAGCAAAGCCAAGATTCCAACACCATCCCAATGCTTACGAAAAGTCATCAAGGTGACACAATCCCTGATGCTCCACTTGATCCCTCCCTTAATGAATATAGTAATATTGATATGCCAATTGATATGAGAAAAGGGTGATCTTGCACCCAACGCCCCATCTCAA
This sequence comes from Dalbergia oliveri, assembly GCA_030441495.1. Taxonomy (NCBI): domain Eukaryota; kingdom Viridiplantae; phylum Streptophyta; class Magnoliopsida; order Fabales; family Fabaceae; genus Dalbergia; species Dalbergia oliveri. The sequence continues at coordinate 31,449,267 of JAMLFY010000006.1, read as the reverse complement.
GACATGTTTCTTACCATAAACTCACCCCTGGATATAGAGCCTTTGTGACTATTCTTGATAGCATCCAGATACCAAAGGATATTCATGAAGCCTTTCAACATCCAAAGTGGGTTGCTACTGTAAAATGGGAGGTGAACGCTCTCAAAAAGAACAAGACTTGAGAACTCTCAGACTTACCCAAAGAAGAGAAGCCAGTCGGTGCAAGTGGGTCTTTCTGTGAAACAAAATGCAGATGTAAGTGTGAACGGATAAAGGCATGACTAGTGGCCAAGAGGTTCACCTAATCCTTTGGCATAGATTACAAGAAACCTTCACACCAGTGGCTAAACTAAATTTGGTGCGTGTCATTTTGTCCCTTGCTGCAAATCTTGACTGGCCCCTCGACCAGCTTGACATAAAAAATGCATTCCTTAATGGTGAGCTAGGAGAGGAGGTCTATATGATTGTACTCCTAAAACTTGAGACACCGAACACAATAGGGAAAGTATGCAGACTACACAAGTCCCTATATGGGCTCAAACAATCACCACGAGCCTAGTTTAAGAGGCTAACCAAGGTAGCCAGAAAATAGCTTTATCCAGGACAAAGACCATACCATGTTTGTTAAGCACTCCTAAGAAGGTAAGATAGCCTTGTTCATTGTCTATATGGATGACATAGTCATCATAGGGGACTATGAAGAAGAAATTAATCGACTGAAGAGACTCTTGGCTAGAGAATTTGAAATCAAGGACCTAGGAAGGCTACAATACTTCCTGGGGATGGAAGTGGCAAGATCAAGAGCCGGAATTTCAACATGCAGGGAAAATACACACAAGATCTCCTAAAAGAAATAGGAATGCTAGGATGCAAGCCAATGGATACTCCAATGGACCCAAGGAGAGTGGGAGAAGAAGAGGAAAGCCCTCCAATTGATAAAGGAAAGTACCAGAGACTTGTGGGAAGACTAATCTACCTTACTCACACTAGGCCTAACATTAGCTTTGCTATAAGTATGGTTAGTTGCTTCATGAATAAATCCACTGAACTACACATGAAAGTTGTCAACTAGATCCTTCAATATCTAAAGGGATCCCGAGCAAGGGACTGCACTTTGGAAAACACCAAAATAGGAATATTGAGATATTTCCTAATGGATTGGACTGGATCCTTCACAACAGAAAATCCACAATTGGATACTGTTCATTTGTGGGGAAATTTGGTCACATGGAGAAGCAAGAAATAGCCCATGGTTGCTTGAAGCATGTGAAGCCGAATTTCGTGCCTTATCTCTAACATCCTCTGCTTTATGGATTCAACGTCCACAAACCATGTAACGCTCGGGGCTAACAAGGGGTGGTGATCGCGATGTAAGAAGGCACGGATAAGGAGCGGCTCCAGCAAGCTTCTAAGCGGAGGGGTACACGAATGAACCAATTACACGCCAGAATGAGAGATCCTGAGGTATAGGTATGAGACTATATAGTTGAGGATGACTTATATGAATTGATTGGTACTACCTATATTAACAAAGATGCATCTTCTTCGGTAGCCTATAACTAAATAACTCCATGGTTAAGCATGCTTGACTTGGAGCAATTTTGGGATGGTGACCTCCTGAAGTTTTCCAGGAAACGTGAGAGTGAGGACAAAGCACATGAAAGACCCATGTTGGTTTGTGAGGACAAGTCTTCAATCCATAAGTAGCATGGGCTATTACAAATGGTATCAGAGATTGCATATCTTCTAGTACGGTGTGGTTCGGGACGAACCAAGCGGAAGCTGGTAGGCATGTAACACCCGGGGTTGACGAGGGCGAGGAGTGATCGCCAATACAAGAAGGCACAGATAGGAGCGGCTCCTGAGGCTCTAAGCGAGGGATACATGAATGAATCGATTACACACCAGGAATGAAAGGATCCTGAGGTGTATTGGTATGAGACTATACAGTTGAGGATGACTTATATGAATTGATTGGTCCTACCTATACTAACAAAGATGCATCTTCTTTCGGAGCCCATCACTAAAGAACTCCATGATTAAGTGTGCTTGACTTGGCGCAATTTTGAGTGGGTGACCTCCTGGAAGTTTTCCCAGGAAGCGTATAAGTGAGGACAAAAAACGTGAAAGGACCCGTCTTGGTTTGTGGGAACAAGTCATCAATTCATAAAGTAGCATGGGCTTACATTATCTCATGGCATATGTGAAGGAACCTGGCTCCAAAGCATGCTCACAGAATTTGGATTCACTTTAGACACCCTATGAAGATCTTACGCGATAACATGGCAGCCCTAAGTATTGGAAAGAATCCAGGGCACCATGATTGAACCAAACATGTGGAGATTGACCGCCACTTCATAAAGGAAAAGATAGACAATGGGATTGTCAGTTTGAAATACATACCCTTAGTCAACCAAACAGATGATATCATGACTAAGGGACTCTCCAAACCCACATATGAAGACCTCAGAACAATTGGAATAATAGATATCTACCACCCCAATTGAGGGGGAGTGTAGGAATATCTTGATAATATCTTCTCATTATATGAGAATATTTTATGCGATTTCTCTATAATATTCCCTAATTAGCATATCCTTGTAATCTTTCCTTTTTGTTAGGATAACATATTGTACATAATCAAGGGGATCAATTCACTCTTATTTCTAGGAATAGGGTCAGACTAGACACGATTCTGTTTGTATATTTCGGCTTATTTATAGTGGCCAATATCTCAAATGAATTATTACCTTTCCACAGATTGTCACTTTGTTAGGGAGAAGATTTAGTCCGGAGAAATTTGAACTACCTTTGTCAATTCTTATGAACTGTTGGCCGATGTTTTCACCAAGTCCTTTGAGGTTCTCGGGTTTATTATATTTGTAACAAGTTTGGTGCAAATGACATATATGCACCAACTTGAGGGGAAGTGTTGCAAATGTTGGAACCTGCATCTTTAGTTAATGAGGTTCATGTATCTAGAGAGTGACATAGGAAATAGCTTAAACTATTATTGATAGTCAGATGCAGATAGACTTACACACACACACACACACACACACAAAGTCTTGTCATTATTGAATAAAATCATTCAGAAAATTCACACATATCAATCTCTAGTCTGTTCTTAAAGTTTTTATATTACTCTTTTTTTTTATAGCTGTAATATTTTATCAGATTTGTTAGCCACTCTTATAACTTATTCTTGGCTTCAAATTTAAGCTCTAATCGTCCACTGCCAACTGCATCTAGATTTTTCAAGAAATGTGCAGCACTTAATGCAAAACATGATAAAATGGTTCCGTCTCTCTGGCTGGATTTCCTTTTGACAGGTATGGATGATGAAGATAATGATAACTTGCCACTACATGAGATGTTGGATGACAAACTGAGAGTTCGCTATTTCAATGAATACCTTGCCTCAGTTGCTCAGGCTATAAAGTAAGTTTGCCTGTTTTCTACATCCACACTGTCTAAGTATTTTTTTTTTCTTTTTTTTCTTATAAAAGAATTATATTGAGAAAGAGATAAGAAGCCAAATCCTTGTGACTAGATTTGTTGGTTTTGGGAGGAGGAAAGAAGCCAAATCCTTGTGGCAATGTGTTGTCTCTGGAGTTGTTTGGTGTATTTAGTTAAAGCACAACTCTCGCATTATTAATGGGAAGTATTCTGATAAGCAAGTTTTGTGGGATAGGATTAGACGTCTAGTTAGTGTCTTCTTGGTGTTAGACGCATGATCTTTTTATAGGGATTTTCATCTATAATATGCTAAGAGATTGAAGAGCTTTGATCTTTTGATGTCTTTTTATGTGTATTCTTTTTGTTTTCAGGATCTCTTGTCTTGTTTGTTGTATATATTATTCTTCTTTCTTGTCAATTAAATTTCTTCTTTTGTCCCAAGAAAAAGAAGGATAAGAAATTACAAGATAGGAGGACAAGAGATCCTCTATACAAGAACCAAAGCTTGCTAGAGAAAAAATATCAATGAAGCATAGCTCACCAATCTCTCAACTTGTCTATGTGGGAAAGTCCTCTAAAAGACTGTATGTTTTACACCAAATAGAGACTAAATGCCTAATCCTACCCACACCATTGATACGAGTTAAACCTATTCATTTCACCAATTAATGAGTAATCTGGTGGTTAGATACATCTCTTCGTTAAATATATGATGGTTGGTGCTTTCTCATCTTATTTCACCCGGTGTGTGTTTGTTTTGGCATTAGATGAGTTCAAACCGTGGTTTGAAGAATGTAAGTTGAGCTTCAACTTATTTTAACATATTTTGCCGAACCACATTCGGTTAAATTTTGACATGATTTTTAAGCCTCAAAGCATGGTTTCAGCATAAGTCAAAAAAGTTGCTTTCCCATTGAATCAAACTACCATTTGCCAACTATACCAAACATACCCTTGATCTTGGATTTCTGATTTTTATTCTTATAATGTTGCTATTATTTGACTTTATGGATATTTCTGTCTCTATATCAGCATACCTTTAGGAGCCTGGAATTAATTTTTTTGGCGACATGAACTACACTTAAGCAGAACTAATAATGCATAGAAAGTTCCTCTTTTGTATACTTGAATATAAACAATGGAATAATTTTGCATGAACTTGCTTGGGAAAAACCTCCTCAGCCTTTGAATATATATACAATATTCATATAATTACTGTTGAAAATATTGGAACTCACATCTATAGTTAATGAGGTTCATGTATCTTAGAGAGTGACATAGGAAATAGCTTAAACTATTATTGATAGTCTTGTAAATAGGAACAACAATTATGATGTAGGTAGACTTTATATATATATATATATATGCCGTGATTGAATTAAATCATTCAGAAAATTCACCCATATCAATCTCCAGCTCTGTCCTTTTTCAAGTTGGTATCATAGTGGGTGTTGGCCCCATCCACTGGACCAATTGCCAATGATCAAATCCCCCAGTCGCACATTGACGTGATTGTCGAGCTCACTCAAATTAATCAGGCTATAAACTTGCAATATAGAGCAACCTAGTCGTTTCCCACGGAATTCGCAATGAACCAATTCGCTCAATTGGAAACAGCACAACACAGACTTAGCAACAGAGACGGAAAACAAAAAGGGGTGTGTTCCATCTTGACAGCAATAGATAACAATAAAACGAAATTAACAATTAAAATTAACAACCAACCCAGACTTAAGTTCCTGAAATCCATCATTGGACAATTACTCACTCAATTTTTGATCCTAAACAAATCGGAATCCCTCATTCATTTAGAAATTCAAGCTACTAGGTGATCACCTAGCATTTTATCAGAAATTGCGTGTTCACTCATTCAACGTACAGTGCCCACTTAAACCCATTTTGATTTTAAGCCCTTTCATTAATCAACCTAAATCCCTTGCGTTATCTAGAACCGAAATAGAAGGAAAGGAAAAGTACGAACTCTAGTTAGGCAAAAATGTCCTCTGATTAACGCTTAAACTCCGTGGGTTATCGATTAGTGCCTTAGCCAACCATGGCAGAAACAAAAAAAACGAGAATAGAATAGAGAAGAGGAGAAGTTGACAGAATGAACAAAAACGAAAAAAAATTACAATCCGTCTGGAAAGAAGCATCAGCCAACTCAAAAGTTACACTTTTCTAGCTCTTAAAAACCAAATAAAATAAACCGGTTCAAAGGACAAGAACCGACCAAACAAAAACCGAAAACTAATGCTTTGGTTCCTTGCAATTTGGACACTTAATTAACTAAGCTTTGCTCCAGCATTTCATGACCTTCTTGTTCAAATTTGGCCTTTAATTGGGAACCTAAAACAAAAGTTATAATTAATTCCATTTACAAGCCCAAAATCCAATTTAGACCAAAAGCCAATATTTACACACGAAATTGCCCCAAGATCATTATTCAATTGCAAAAATAAAGTGTGATAAAAAATCAGTTATCACACATCCTACGCAACCTTCATCTTCTCGACGACCTTTCTTCGTTTCCTATGACTGTTCCACCTTTGGCAACCTTCTTCCGCTGCCCATCTTGCTACACAGCCCCTGGAATCTTCGTCTTCACCTTTGGAATGACTAGATCCTAAGATTGGACCTTCATCAGAGCTGCAACGCACCACCACAAGTTGTGTGTCTAACATTCACCGACAGCGCATGAGGACGTGTTCGGCAACTTTTCTGACGCTGCAAGTCTTGCTAAACTCGCCTTGAGCTCCTCCATCAAGTTCTGATGTTGTTCTTCACGTTGGAGCTCATCCATGCTATTGTTCAATTGTTACAGCTACTATTCATTCTTAAAAAAAGAGAGAGAAGAAGAAGAGGAAAGAAAGAGTCCCCAAGTCTTGAGGTCACCCCTGATTCCAAATAGCATTTTACTCTCTCCAACATCTCTCTTCCATCCATTACAAGTAAGCGGTTCACAGGTTCAAGCCCTTACATATTGTGGGCATCATTAGTAAAAATTTGGTTTGTTGGATAGGGAAATTAGACTATCTTTCAACCAAATTTGAAGATGTTTCCAAAGATTAGTCAGCTAAATGGAAACAGACAAGACTCACAACTTCTCATGTCCTTTTCATTGACCCATCTATTGTGGATCTTTTCCAACCAATTTGAAACTTGATATGAAGTCTGGGAAGAGGCTTCTAATCTCTATTCCAACGACATTCAATGCCTTTATTCTATTGTGTCTGATATGATAAATTTGTGACAATAATTTACGAAGATGGAAACTTCTCTTAGGATAGCTCGTTCTTTGATGCAACATGGCCTTCATTAGTTGGATATCAAAAATGTCTTCCTCCATAGTGACCCTAGGAAGACATTTAGATGGACCAACCTAGAGGTTTGTTGCCCAGAGGGTGTCTTCTGACATTGTTTGTCATCTTCGGAAATCATCGTATGGTCTTAAGATTTCTGGGCTTCGTTTGAGGATTCTTCAGGTGCTATACTAGTTTGGTATGATTCGGAGTGAAACTGATCACTCTGTGTTTTATTGCCACACTCAAAGAAGCTACATCTACCTAATTATGTGCATTTATGACTTTGTCATTATGGGGAGTGATACGGCATAGTATAGATCAAACAACATCTATGCAATCACTTTTAGACCAAAGACCATGGTGAACTCTAGTATTTCCTAGGCATTGAAGTACACAATCTAAAGAGGAATAGTCCTTTCGTAGAGAAAGTATGCTATGGACATTTTATAGGAAATTGGGTTACTTGGTGCAAAACCTCTTAATACTCCTATGGATTCTAATGTCAAGGCTTTACCAAATCAGGGGAAGTCATTATCTAACCCTGGGAGATACAAAAGATTAGTTTGGAAATTGAACGTCTTACACCACTCATCCGAACATTTCTTTTGTGGTGAATGTGGTTAGTCAATTCCTAAACTCACCTTGTGAAGGTCGCTAGAGGTGGAATAGGCGCCGAAATGGAGAAAAAGTCGTAGAAAAACAATGGTTGTTGGTAGGACGCACATTAGGGAGAGATAATGAGTAGGATGCATGGCTGGGGCTTTAATCATTTGATAGTGGGCATAGTGACTTTTGGGTGAAACAGAGAGGTCGAAACCCACTTTGAAAAGCAACTTGAAAGGGAACATACTAGATTGATATTGGTGAATATTTCTAAATGAGTTTATTCAATCATGACAAAACTATATGCTTCCTCCCTTTCAAAATGTCTGTCCACCTTTAGACAAAGTCATTTTTCAAAATATCTGTTAATTTTATATTTCAATAAAATAGATTTTTTTTTTGTTCCAATAGTATTCTTGAGTAGTTAATGACAATTAATGTAACATTTCATTTTCAACCATTTGATGCGCTTTACAATTAATGACCATTAAGGTATATTAGTCCATACACCATTATTTTACATAGGAATACTCTATTATCATATTATTTATCACCTTTCTTAATACCTGTGTTTAACAAAATTTGACAAATATTCTGCAAGGGAGGGAGGGAGAGAGTATATTATGCATACATTAGAGCGATCTAAATCATGAATGTTGTTCCTATGTACAAGACTATCAATAATGAGTTTAAACTACTTCCTATGTCACTCTTAGATATATGTACCACATTAACTAGAGATGTGAGTTCCAATATTTTCATTATTTGTATGTGACATTCAAAGTTTATAAATAGTCAAAACTCTTTTGGCGGGGTATCTCAAGTCTTTTTTTTCTTCGTTTTTCTTTTGGCCAACAGAACAAGATCTTTTTTGCAAGTCATGAAAGGATCCTTCACACTAAATGCATTTCTCTCCACCTTAACAACCGGGGAAAATCACCTTGAAGAATGACAATTAAAATAAATCGACTTTAAGTTTTGTATATCATTTTGAATGCCCAGGGATGGAGCAGATGTAAGAGGATACTTTGCATGGTCATTACTGGACAACTTTGAATGGGCTCAAGGTTATACCAAACGCTTTGGATTGGTGTATGTGGATTATAAAAATGGGCTCATTAGGCACCGAAGTCTTCTGCATATTGGTTTTCACGGTTTCTGAAAGCTGGTGAAAACAAAAAGGGTAAAGAAGAGTAGTTTGACTGCCATTATTATTTGTCTTACCAAATGAGGAATAGAATAATGCTTAAATAAACAGCTTCCATATTGTTTGTACGTGGAAGCTTTATATAGGCTATAGTCGCATTTCTCTACTTGTTTATTGTTGTATCAAATCTTATGTCCCAGTGCCTTGAAACTCAACTATATGTATGTTAGAGATAATATTGTTCATCTGCCATTGCTCGATAATTTAAGTTTTTTTAAGAGGTTCTAGTAATTTACTAAGAAAGAATTTGCTGACATGGTATTAGATCATTTATGACTAAGTGATCTAAAGTTTGATTTTTGTTACTTTCATTCTTCTATAAAGAAAGTTAAATTTCAACACAAGATAGGCAGGACTATGTATTGTTCATGTTCAAGGTCCAATGAGCATTTGTTTGAGGGGGTACCTAATAGATTAAGCTTTTGGATGGATGATTGTTAACAATTCATTTGTTGTGGTTTCTAAATTGCTTAGGGTTTGTAATATTATTTATTTATTTTCTTAGGTTCCTTTAATGCTAAATTCCCAATTGGTGGCTGTGCAAAAATGTTATTCCATTTGAAGTCTAATGGACTTTAGATATTAATGGCTTAAACAAAATAAACAAATAAATAAATAAAATGAATTTGAAGAAACTTTAAATTTTGTTGTACCACTTTTTCCCTTTTCATGCAACTTGAGTTATTCTAAAATGGAATGAGAATCAGGATATTTTCTTTTTCATTGTGGTTATTGTAATCTAAAATGTCTTGTAGGTTTTGAAAACTAGCTTGGATTGATAAGTTGAGCCAGTGAAGTGGCCAACTAATTGGTCTGAATCATACAATAAATCTGATCGGTAACCAAACCAGTAAAATTGGTCTAACTTAGTTGAGATGCGACTTAATTTAATTAAACTAGCTAAGTTTACCAATCATATTTAAATTTAACTTTTTTTAACTTTTTATATGTTGTTACTGACTTTTTTGGCCCAACTAGTGGACTTTCAAAAGTCCATTAACCAAAATTTTTGAACTAGGCTTGTGACAATTGAAATATCCCTTTTATAAGATAACCAACTACACAACAATAACAATGCGGCTCTTTGCCTCTTCCCCCATACTGAAATCATAAGTCTCTCTTCTCTCCCTTCATGAAGGTTTTGTGGTTTGGTGACCCCTTCCTCCTCATTTTTTTCCTACTATTGGTTTTACTTTTTGTGCCTCACGTTCTCATTGTATATGGTTTATTTAATTTCCCTTTTGACAAGTTTTTCTTCATAGTAGTGGTGTTTGAATCGTTGAAATAGAGTAAGATTAGCTCACATATTAGGATTTCTCGTTTGCTCACACTTTATGTGGCTTCAAAATATTACGCTCATGATAGATGACAAATCAACTTTCTATGTCGTTGCTGGTTTTTGTTAAGGCTTTTGTGTTTGTTCTTATATCTACATGATTAGCACACTTGTTTTAAGACGTTAGGCTTGGGAAATATGGTAAAGTTTGGAGTTGATGCAATCCTAGTAAGTAATGAAAGATTAATCACATCAAACAAACTCAGAGTTCATTCAGAGCAAGTGTGTCTCTGAATCTTTTCACATGGAGGAAGCTTGTAGATCTCTAGAGAAGCCAATATGGTGGCACACTACATCCTGAATTGTTATTTTTAAATTGTTATTTTAAAGTTGATTAGTGTGATAGGAGGCTTGACTAGATTATTAATGCCCCCATGTCACTTATCTTGTTATAGTTTTGTTTGGTCATTGGGCTTTAGCCAACTATGGATTGTCCTTAAACTTGTAATTGTTTATTTTGTGGGTAGTTGGTCTATTAAATGAATGAATGATATCCATTTTCTTTGACACACACACAGACACACACAGACAGAGAGGCTTGGTCTGACCATAAAATGGAGAAAGAGAAAGGCTTGGCTTTCTCTACCTACATGTAGTACAGTAGCTATGTGAGTTCTTCTACCAGCATCTAGTTATTCATACAAAAGTGACAAATACTCAAATAATATAGTTGCTACATGAGATCTACCACTGGAGACCATGAGTGCGACAACGACAGCAACACGAACGCAATGACCATTGCGAGCACAACAAAGTAGATTTGCGATTGACTTTGATTTGCTTTGGCCATCGATGAATTGTGCTAGGAATCAACCTATGAGATCCAAAAATATGTTAATGGACCTCAGCGGTAGTTAGTTGAACCACTGGAGGGCTAACCTTTCAAGAGTTATTAAGAACGTGCGACATTGGATTGGTCAAACATTCCATCAAGGTACATCCTAGATCAAAATGCATCTAGGTGATCTTGTGGGTCAGCGCGTTGGAAGGTGGTATGTCGTTTGAGGCTTGAACTCATGAGGGAGGGATTAGCCATTATGTATGTAGTCTATAAAGGGCGTTTCCAAGTCCTCTTATGCACTGGATTGAGGTCGTCCATCCACCGACTCGAAGGTTTCTCGCAAATCGTTCGAAGTCGTCCTTGAACTCGGGCCTACTTCTACGAGTGCACTAAGTGGGCAACTCTTCTCCCCATCCTCAACGCTCATGCTCCACTCTCGTCCCCTTATCGGATTTTCGCTACTCTCGTCCACTTCTTGGATTTTCGCTCACTCGTTCTCAGGAGCGTCCTCTCCAAGTTAGCTCCTTTCAAGGCTTTGAGTCTAGCTTCAAGTTCTCTCCTTCGTTCTTCTTCTTTACATAGCTTGGCTCCAGCATTGCCTAGTTTTAGCTTCCTTCCTTTTCCATATGTCTTCATTGTGGGTCTTTCTCTCAAATCCCCTTTCTAGATCCTAAACCCAGATAGCTTGGTCCTCACCAAATGAATGAGCTCTGGTAAGACTGAGTTATCCTAGGGGGACCTCTGCCTTGAGGTTGGTGATGGAAGATAATTTTAGTATAAATAGGGGTAGTGTTATTTTGTAAATCATAGAAGTAAGTTGTTAAGTAAAAGACCTCTCTCTCTCTCTCTGTTAATTCTCTATCTTCTCCTATTATCTCTTACTCTCTACTATTCTAAATTATTCACGCATTAGCAGGGCTAGGCGCTTTTCAACACTGGTGGACACTGAGCACTGTGGGTCTTGGGTCGGTTGGTGCTGCACTATTTCATGGGCATCAAAGGGGTGTAGCCCTTGGCCATTCATCAGGGAAGCTGACTCGGAGGCTATATTCTCCCATCCTTGAGTGGGGATAGATGGCCTTCTTCGCATCCAGGAAGGATGATTCTGGCGGTTTGTTTTGTCCTTGCCAATGTCATGAAGGGGTGAGTATATTTGAAGGTACTGGGCATAGAGAACACTTGATGTGCCTAGCCTTCAAGATCTTCCAACGATTGAGGATGATTGGGAGGTACCTGTAAGAACTGTAATAGCTAAATCAGCAAACGTCAAAGAGGTTTAAGTGTATTGGATAAGTTACGTACCTTTTTCGTGAAATAGTCTCATTTATATATTTGGATTCCTCCCTTGTCACCTTTCCCCAATTTTGGCGATAGCTAGCATGAGTATATTGGTGTATCGCCCACATCCACATCATGGAGACCGTTGGTTCATGTAGGGCGTTTAAGAACCTCCATGTTAGCCATCATGAAACAGGATTCATATCCCCAGGTTGGACTTCATCGGCCTTTTGTGGGCCAGGTCGATTATCATGAAACAGGCATGGGCTATTCTTCCTTGGATCAGTCATCACTTATTAGGCCTCCAGCCCAATTCCTCTGCTTTAAAAGTTGTAATTTAATTTGAAGCAGAGAATAAGTCATTTCCAAGGCTAGCCTCTGCAAAAGCTAATAAATCAAAACTGACTATATGAATAAGTCTTTCCCTAATAGATGGGTAACAATTTTCAAGAATAACAGTCAAGCCTTTCTTGCAATTAGGTGAGGTTGACTATATGAATCTGATATGCCATAACGTCTTAATGTAAATCATATCTATAGAAAACTATTTAAATCTAAATCCTTTTTAATGGTTTTACCTACAGTTTTTCTTGGTCTTTCTCCCTCTAACTATTAGGCTATCTTACATATGATCTACTCCATGCCAAGGCTTTTGTAAGTCTTATTCGAACCAGACCAAATCACTTAAAGATTCTATGTTTTTTTAATGAAAAAGAAATAAAAAACAAAAGAATGTTGCTTGAGTCCCCTATTTGAGAAAGCACAACTCTCTATGGGATACAAAAGTCACAACAAGTCCAACGAATGAAAATAGTGAGGCTTTTTTTATTATTACTAAACAACCTCTTTATTCCTAATATTTTTAATTTGACATCAATTTGGTCATAATAAAATTTTTTATATTAATTTATTCATTTTGTTGAATTTTAACTTTAAATAAATGACTAAACTAGTGTCAAATGAAAAAAATATTAAGTCTAAATTAATGTCAAAATTATAGATGTTAGAACCAAATTGATGTTACAAATTGTTAGGTTCAAATTGAAGTCAACTAAAATGTTAGGATCAAAATGATTATTAAGTCTTTTTTTTCTTGTCAACGAATTTGTTAGGCTTGGAGATTATCAAATATCAAATAGTTGGCCTTTTTTTGGGTCAGGAATAGCTAGCCTTTTAGACAATAGTTCAATCCAAGTCTAAGCCCAAAATGTAACCAAGCCCAACAGTCCACATGCCATCATTTAATGACAAACCCAATGCCAAAATCTTTCAATGAATTCTTTGTTTTCACGACCCAAAAAAACATTGTTTGCTTTTCATTTGTGTTGCAGAGAATAATGTCCTTCTTAAGTTACTTGGATTGAATTGGACTAGCGATGAGAAATTTAAATAATTTGGTACAAGTTCAACAACATTTCATTCGTCACAGTATAGATAAGTGCTTGGAAATTGTCATAATACAACTTTTGACCATAAACTGGATATTTTATCCTGTATGTTGCACAGATATACAAATTATATATGGTTAATTTTCATTTATTAATCATAAATCGTCAATATATTTAAATATATGGATTTAATTTAAATATAATGATAGCAAGAATTTTTACACTATCATTCAATCAAATATTTATATGTGCATGACTTTTGAAGTAGTGAGGTAAGAGTCAAATTTTGTATATGTTGACAATATATAATTAAATGACATTATACAAAAATTACTTTTGGATCAAAATTAAATTTCAAATTTATTCACAATTGTAAGGAATTACATTTTAATATTTTTAATAAAAATATTTAATTAAATCCTTAGCTAACAAAATATAATTTAATGTTAAAGTAATTATAATATTTTAAAGTACAATCCTGTCTTAAATTAAAAAAAATATGCAATAGAATTTTAACTTTTTCATTGACTTTATATAGATAGATTAAATATTAAATAATTATCTATGTTTAATATCTTGAAGAGAATTATTTTTTAGATTTATACAATATTTATAATTATTACTTTTGATTTTTATAAAATAATATTTAACTTATTATTAATTATATTGTGATAACTTTAATTTTTCCTAAATTCATGGCTTTGACTTTGATTAATTGATAGTATAAAATTTTTAACACTTATCCAATAATATATTATTATATCAACTATAATGGTTGATTTTTGCATTTACTATTTGAAAGATCATTTAAATGAAATGATTAGATTAGATGACACCATAAAATAATTTTACATATCCAATGTATTACAATTAAACTCTAAATTAATTGAGTATAAAATTTCAGTTAGCTATGTTACCTTACACATTTATAAAATATTTTATACATCTTATTGTGATATTAATAATTATTCACTTTAATTACTATTTTCAAAAGAAACTTTAAAAAAAATTACATGATTATAATATGATAAGAAAGATGTAAATGAGAAATATGAAATATTAAAATATAATAACAGGAGCATAACAATAGCAGGAGTACTAAAAGATATTTGCATTAATGTAATTTATTTCTTAAAATAAATAAATTTGATTTCATATTCTTTATTTACATTAATGTAATTTATTCCTTTAAATAAATAAATAAATTTGATTTCATATTCTTTGAAAATTAAAATTTCAAATAGATTGATTCACAAAATCAAAATAAAAAATCATATTATCATGATCTAATAGATTAACCTAATTAGTTCAATTATAATTTAATTAGATTCAATGATAAATTTTCAATATTGTTGTTCATAACAATATTGAGTAATATTGTTATATAATTTTGGTAGAAAGATTAATTTTGATATACTATTATAGTAAATTTTTTGTATTGACTATTAT
>JAMLFY010000006.1:31356208-31433985 GCA_030441495.1 Dalbergia oliveri | reverse complement strand
AACGTATGTGTTGGTAAAATTTTTTGGGGGAAACTTTGAGCATCATTTTCTTCTCATTTTTTGCAAAATTTTTTCACTCATTCATTAGGACAAAAATAGAGCAACAAATTGAGAAAATTTCCATCTCTTCTTTTGAAAAATATTTTAATTCCTTTATTTTACACTTAAACTTCAAAATAATCCACCCAACACTTAACTATTTATTTTTATTGTTTACATTATTTTACATTTCAATTTTATTGTATAAGTTAAATGGATTACAAATACCAGACTATAGATCAAGATAGTTAAATTAACGTTTTAAATTCTTTTTCCATATAATTTTTGTTAAGTTAATATTTTTGTCACTTTAAATAATTTTGTACAAAATTACTTTTACTTATTGTTGCAACCAGGATCGCAAAAGGAACAACGAAAAAGAATTATTGAAAATTGGAATCGCCACCAAGTTTATTTAATTTAGAAAAATATGGAAAAAACCCATTTTATAATAAAAAATGGTCTTTGAAAAAACCATATACGAGTTTGGAAGTCGGTTATTCATAGAGAATGGTAGGAACTTAATCCTAGCAGCATTTTAATACATCCGTCAAGATGGTACCTTAGTAAGTTGTGCAAATTAATTAATAACCTTTGAAAGAAATTTTCTTTTTATATATATATATATATATATATAGCAAAGGCGAGACAAGTATATTTACACTTAAACAAATAAATTATGAAAAATTAATTTTGATTTAAAAGGAATCGCCTACTTCTATTGGTCCTCTGAATGAACTTAAGTCATAGTTCTATAAATATTTGTTGGTTGATTGATTTTTATTTTAAAAAAAATTAGAATATCAAACTATCACAGCTAAGATATCCTAAATCAAAAAATTAACAAGCTGTAAGCTAGTTAACTTAAAAAAAAAAAAAAGATATTATTTAGCATTGGAAACATTCATTTTATTCTGGGATGATTTTAAACACAGTCAGCATTTTTATGGTTGGGAAAACAAGCCCAAAAGCTGAAAAACTAACAAGACCGAAAGGCTGATAGGCTAATAAAAATAAAATACAAAAGTGAAGTCCAAAAGCCCAAACAGAATAAAAGTAGTAGCCCCAAAAACTTAAAAAAAAAAAACAATAACAATTTTTAGTGGAAGAACACCTTCTTCTTATTATGAAAATAATAGTTTATTCCGAACCCTGTTATCCATATGTATCGTCTTTGCCGCATTTGTACATCCATAATTGTCCTAGATATTTTTGACCGTCAAACACACCCTCCTTGTAACAGAAGCTCAAGAAAGCAAGACAATATTCCCTAGCGAACTAGCCATGGTGGTGGAAGGAGGAAGACAAGAACAACAACAACAAAACAGAAACGCCATGAAGACAACCCTTCTGGTAGCAAACTCCATCCTCCTTGCAATAGGCACTTCCGGTGGCCCACTCGTCATGCGCCTCTACTTCATCCACGGCGGCAAACGCATCTGGCTCTCCAGCTTCCTCGAAACCGCTGGCTTCCCCATCATGCTCCTTCCCATAGCCATCTCGCACATCCACCACAGACACCAACACCACCAAAACAAACACCCCAACGACACCACCAACACCTCGAAACCAAAGAACCTTCTCTCCATGAAGCCACCTTTGTTTATTGCCTCTGCAGTCATCGGAATCCTCACCGGCGTCGACGACTACCTCTACGCCTACGGCGTATCCCTTCTCCCCGTGTCCACCTTTTCTCTTATTCAAGCCTCCCACCTCTCTTTCACTGCCGTGTTTGCTTTTCTTCTCGTGAAGCACAAGTTCACGGCTTATTCGGTGAACTCCGTCGTGTTGCTGACTGTTGCGGCTGTGGTTTTGGCGATGCGTTCGAGTGGGGACCGTCCTCACGGTGAGTCCACTGAGAAGTATGTGATAGGCTTCGTTATGATCGTGGCTGCTGCGGCGTTGTATGGGTTCGTTTTGCCGCTTGTGGAGTTGGTGTACAAGAAGACCAAGCAAGATGTCACTTACTCTTTGGTCATGGAGATTCAGCTGGTTATGTGCTTCTTTGCTACTTTGTTCTGCACCATTGGGATGATCATAAACAATGACTTTAAGGTTAGCTAACTCTCTCCTTTTTAGGTCAGTTTACAACAAAAATTCTTCCACTTTATTACCCCCAACAATTTACCTTGTCTTTCGTGTAGTGTACAAATATCATTACTGTTTTTATACCACCACATGGACAACCTAGGCATCCAACGTAATTTGACTGAAATGTTAAAAGACAAAAAAAATTATATATACCCTCTTGCTTTTAGTTGTATAGATGTCCAAGAAAAAGTTGTCCAGTAAAATTGTACATAATAACAGAACTCTTTTGTAAAAGAAAAATGTTTAACGCAGAATTTGTTTCCGTATAGCAGAATAACGTGGCATATATGTTACCCTTTGAATATACAACTGAATCACGCTACTTTATTTTATTCCGCAACTATCCATATTTTCTGCCAACAAGTTCTGAGGTGTAGCATTACTATTTGTAAAATATTTGTAGTACTATTTGCACTACTTTTTTTTCTGCGTAGCGTTGGTAAAAACAGAGTTTGTGATTAAATTTTGCAGGTGATTCCGCGAGAAGCTAAAGATTATGAGCTTGGAGAAACTAAGTACTATTATGTGCTAGTGTGGAGTGCTATAATGTGGCAATTTTTCTTCTTGGGAGCAATAGGGGTTATCTTTTGTGCCTCCTCTTTGTTGTCTGGGATTATAATTGCTGTGTTTCTGCCTGTTACGGAAGTGTTAGCTGTTGTCTTCTACAAAGAGAATTTTCGAGCAGAGAAAGGGGTTGCTCTGGTACTCTCTCTTTGGGGCTTTGTGTCCTACTTTTATGGGGATATTAAACAAGCAAGGAAAAAGAAAAAGAATCGTCGGCCAGATACAGAGCAGCCTCAAATTCTGCCTTCCTCCTTATCGATGAAGTGATTGCTTGTCAAGTCATCGTCGTGATTTCACTATCTCCAATTGCATGTGCTTGAATTTTCAAATATTGAAGGTTGATTTGCTATCCAGCTTGACATAAACCACAAAATGACAAATCCACTGCGTCCTTTCAAAATGGACATCGGTCCAAAATCCCACCATGATAGCAAGCTACTAGTCAACTTGTGCTTAGCAATAATATGAATTATATTTCGTATTTGACTGAGAAAGGGCATAAATCAGTGCTGCCACGCCATTAGATCCTAAATATTTTATTTAAATACTTACACAAAAATAATTTATTTATTTAAATATATAACAAAAAAAATATTTATTTTTAATATTTTAAAATATACTTATTAAAAAGTTAAATATTTTAACTTATCCAAAAGGACTAATAATCCATTTAGATACTATAACTTCTGATTTTTTCTAATTTTCTAAAAATCAAAAATTATATTTTTACTTTTATTCTGTTTGGCTAGACAACTTATTTCTTTTCTAAAAATTATTCTTAATATTTTTCAAGAAATTAAAATATCTAACTTTTTAAAAAAATTTTAAAAATACTAAAAATATGCAATTTTATTGTCATATATTAAAATAAAAAATAACTTATTCATAAATACTTTCATATACGTGCTTAAATAAGTTATTTACTCAAATGAAATCTAAAAATAACTTGTAACTAAGTAATAACCTATTTAGTTAAACATGATAAAAAATAAAAATATCACTTTTAATTTTTAAAAAATTAAAAAAATTCATAAATTATAATATTCCAAACATCCCTTAGTCTATCAAAAGCTTGCAATTTTTGGTATATGATTTGATGTTTCAAAAATATATCGAAGAAACCAACCCTTGGGTGAGTTACAAGATTATTGCACAAGTAAAATATATTTAAAAAATAATATAATGATACAAGTCATGTCCCCATCTTGTTTCGAAATCCATGATGGCCTTGGCATAAATCAGGAGGATCCTAATGAAAATTTTTCACAGGAAATCCCATTCATTGATGCTTTGATGTCATGAAAAAGGGGCTAGGCGCCAAGAAATAGCATCGTTCGGCCATAACATTATTTTCAGTAACCCGAGCACCCATTCCTCAATATATCTCAGATGTCACTTGCTTCACTGCACTCATAACTGCCACAGTGGAACAAAGTGAGTAACAAGGAAAGTTATCTAGCGTTACAACTTGTTATGCCAATGCCTAAGGAGTACTTAGATCTATTCTATTAATGGACCCAGTTTGATAATCCATCGTTGCAAACTACCTAACAGTTAACTACAGACACAAGGAATTAAACATCCTGTGATTTGCATTTTCTTGGCAAACTAGTTGTCTTAATTATTTCTTATTTTTTTAACATCAATATCAACAATGATTTTTAATGAAAAATAGAAAAGCTCTAGAAAAAAAAAAAAAACCAATCAATGTACCATGTCCATGCATGCAATTGATCAGACACGACGTTACTAGCACGGCCAAGGAAAACCTAAACCAACTGAAAACTACTGGATAATTTTAGAGCATGAGTGGTAATTCAATACCTTTACGTAGTCCCGTAAGGATGAAGAATAAAACAATCCTATGGATTTCTCTTTGGCAAGTCCACTGCAATCATGTTTGAACTTTGAACAAGCTGTCAGCTCAACATTTTGTTAATGAAGACAAGGATTAAGATCAGCACAGATAGTTCCAGCACAAACTGTGGACCAGTCAAGTGTTCAAGAATTTGTCGCCACCTGTAAGTTCAACCAGTAGATAGCTGCTTGTAAAGCCTGTTATCCATGTTGGATCTCAATTACAATCGGATGTCACTCAAGAACATAGCTGTATGATACAAAACTAAGCTGAAAAATCAAGCAAGCAAGCTAATGAAGATATCAACCAAACCAATAAAGGGCTAACAGCATGCAGATCTCTTACCTTTGATCAAGCGATTCATACCCAAAAATAACTTAACTTACTTGTAAGCAGTTACTGGAGTAGGTATACATAATGACCATGTATCCCTTATCCCTGACCTTTTAGGTCCTAATGACTGACAGATAAGAGTTCAGGCAAATGCACACTTAATTTTTTTTTCCAAGTTTCTATAAGCACGTTAGTTTAATTTCAGAGCATGCTATCTCACTATTTTCTACAATAGAATGTCAGTACTGATGACTTGCTTCATCCAAATAGTCATGCAACCACCACGTCTTACTTGGACATAAAGTAGCTAGAACTAGTAAAGATATAACAGGAAATAAGATAAAGGCATACCAATTTCCTTCAAATGATGAGCTGTTTCCTTCCTTTATTTCCTCCTTTGCTAGTTCCTCAAGTATACCACGTTGTCTTTCGTTAATTTCACTAAAACAAGGACAGGTGGACCACAAGTGAATTAAGGCAAGTGTAACTTACAAGTCAGCAGGATAGTGCCTATTATAGGAATGACTAGAAGGAAAATGTAAACCAGTTACATCATACAAATTTATTATGGCACAAACAAATCACTTGGACACAACTTTGATAAGAATATATCTCTTTCTGACAACGACTGAACTAATTCTATACCATTTTCACACCCACGCAACAAGCATGGACTAAACAACAATAAATAATAGCATAAAGAAATTGTACAACTGCATTAACAGGCACCAAAACGGTGCAGCACTAAAATCCTGCTTCTTGACAAAGTACTTGATTTCTTTCTTTCTTTTTTTTGTTTTTTTTGGCCAATGTCAATGGCAGGAAGAAGGAGAGCCAACAATAAAATAATTCATTTTCCATGATGTTATAATCATGGTTATCAAACTCTCGAGCTAATTCTTAAACTCTTATGAGTTTATGAGTTTAGGTCTCCAAATCAGTTAACTCGTTGAAAAGTCGAACCTGAGTAAACTCTTATAAACTCCCAAGTTTACACTTATAGTTAGAATTTGGTCCATAGTTGTCAAATGGTGGCCATGGCAGCACCATGGCGCCATGGCGTGGCAAATTTTGCCTTCTCTACCATGTAAGGATTTGTTCATTATGGCGGCCATCGCAGCACCATGGTGGTCTTAAATAACGGATTTTTGGTCCACCACCATAAGTCGTCATCCGCCATTGACAACTATAATTTAGTCTCTCAAACAACAAAACGTGAAATTTCACAATAAGCATTCATAACTAAACCTCGAAATTGAAGTTTTGATGTATTGACTTAATTTATTTTGATTGTTCACATTCTAAAGTCTTCATCTATTATACTTCTCAAGATTTTAATTTGCATTTTATATTTTATGACTTATATTTGCTTCATTATGATGTTGCAACTGAACTTATATATTTATGTTTTATTATAAATTTATTTTATTATAATTAGATATTATAATATTTTTTAATATTGTTTTTAAAATAAGTAAACTCTTATGAATTTACAATTCGAGTTTATCTTTACTCCACTAGTTTAGGTAGACTCGC
The DNA here is from genome assembly GCA_030441495.1 of Dalbergia oliveri. NCBI lineage: Eukaryota > Viridiplantae > Streptophyta > Magnoliopsida > Fabales > Fabaceae > Dalbergia > Dalbergia oliveri. The sequence continues at coordinate 31,427,564 of JAMLFY010000006.1, read as the reverse complement.
GAGTGTGATAAATCTTGGTTATAATATCAACTAGCATCCACAAGAAACTGGGATAAAATCACCATTATAAGGAAGTGCATTCTATTGCTACTTTACATAATAAATAACAAATTCCTAAAAGACTATAAGGTATATGAAGCTGAACAAAAAAAGTGTTAATAGTCCGAGAACCTACGTGGGGAAGTTAATACGGAAACGCACGTACTGATCCCCATGGTGTACTAGATAACCATGCTTTGGTAGTCCTGCATCAACAACTACAGTAAATATACAATTCTAGTCCTTTGAGAAAAAGACAACAATTTTATCAACAACTCCATGAGAGAGGGAATTCTTCATTTAACCTTTTCCTCTTAATGCCAGAAGCTGCCCTGGTTGAACACCCTTAGGTATCTGAGGAGAACAAAATCACACAATATTAGACAGAGTTCAGTTAAAACAAGCAGTGATGTCAAAACTATGTCCATAGCAAGTATGAAGTCATAATTTGATGAGGGAGATGATGCCATAGAACAAGCCAGGTTGTTTTTACCACCAAAAGATTTCCATCGAGCACAAAGATTTGCAACAGAAATTTGGAACATAACATGGTAAAATGAATTTAATCAGTGAAAAAATTCTCATTTTTAAGGAAAAAATGCAGTTTTCTTTTTATTTTTCTCTTTCATTTCAGTGGGTAATTTTAGAATGTAAGAAATATTAGACCTAGATGTCAGACCTATATTGTCTTCATCTCCAGTAAAGAGTTTAGACAAAATGACCAATTTGCACAAGATCAACAAACTTGCATGAAGTCGCTATTTTTTTTCAGGTGCAAACATGAGCTGGCTATTAAGTGGGAAACTTCTACTAATGAGCCCAAGTTCTAATGAGTGCTGGTTAGTTAGTTTGTTACCGAAAAAACAAAGCGAGGGTGAGAATAAAAATGAGGGAGTGAGGAAGGGAAGGTTAGTTAGCAACTTGTGAGTGATACAGTGGTGAGAAAAGGCTATTGACTCTCAAATCCCCTCCATTTCTGTAATTTTCTTGGGTTCTCAAGCCCCATTGGTCTAGGCCTCCATAGCAATACACAAGTTTCTTGAAGTTTTGCCTATTTGCCCCTTTCTCTGATCCAGTTGTGTCACACTAGCAGAAGTTTCGTGAATTTCCTAAGATGGAATGAATCATGACAACAAAACTATAAAATGAAGTTTTGCATATAGCAACAGCAGCATGCCTTCTTTATCTCAAGCACTTTGATAAATTTTATTCATTTATTGAAAGAAAGAAAAATGGTTTTTATCTACAGTTTTGTTCCACTTTCAATTTGTTTGTGAAACAAGAAAGACTTCTAACAAGGGTTGCTTGCTCCAGTGCAGTTTGTGTTTGGAGCAACTGGTGCAGTTGCACAGCACCACCACAAAAACCACCACCAACACACCTCGACATCTGGAATCTGGTTGTTTGCCTCGCAACCTCTGCCGCCTCCTCCTCTGACAGCCCCGTCTGCTGTGTCGCCACCAACTGCCACCCCGCCAAGAACCTCAACCATAAGTGCAAGCGATGCTCCATCCTCCACTGCATCGTCACCATCGTCGGCGCCGCCCCTTCTGCACCGCAAAGAACCTTGACGCCACCCTCTCCCTCCTTTGCAAGTGCAAGCACCGCTCCATCCTCCGTTGTGTCATCACAATCGTTGACGCCACCATCTTCTGCACCACCAAGAACCTTGTTTGCACATGCTCTCTCAACCACAAGTGCAAGTGCCACTCCATCCTCCATTGCATCGTCACCATCATCAGCATCGCCGACTTCCGCACCGCCAAGAACCTCAACCGCCCCCTCTCCTCCTTCGCAAGTGCAAGCGCCACTGCATCCTCTACCACATCGTCACCATCTTCCGCAAGGTCCTCAACAACCTTGCAAGGTCCGCAACAGGGTGTGTGTGTGTGTGTTGGTGGTGGCTTTGGTTGTGGGGTTGGTGGTGTGCTGTGCAATTGTACCAAACACCAATTGCACTAGAGCAATGTCCCCAAAAGGTTTGGGGTTCGATTTCAAGTCATGGAGTTTCATTAGTAGGTCATATGTAAGTATCATTATGGGCCCTTGCTGAGCATTGTGGCATTGCCTGACCTTGAAATCAGGCAACCTCTCCTCCCTAGACTTTCTTTTACCGAAAATAGATAGGACTATACTAACAAAATAGACCTCATCTTACTTTTACTTGCATCTTCCCTGATAAAGTAGGCACCTCAACGTTGCCACCAAGAATAGCCTGTAAAAAGTTAAAACTTTATGCTATTAGTAAAATTTATAAGAGTAAGGGTGCACAAACACCCAGATAATTAAGATACAAATGTAAGTGTATGTGGCCTTAGAAATTCATTTAAACAATCCTTCTAACAGAAACGAACTGGCATTCCTGACAAAATACAAGCAACGGCATAAGAAAAAGAATAAACTTCAGAAGAACTAAAGTTGTCTCTTTTATGTATTATCTGTGAAAATCTGTTCCCTCAGGCTGAAGCAAGGGAAGCATATTTCAATCTCTACATGTACATCCACTTTTATGGGAAATGAATTCTGTGCCTGTGGCCTTAATATATTGTTCTCAACTAACAGGGGAGGACCACCATTGTTTTCGACCAAAATGAACTAAATACAAACAAGAAGCTAGGATTCATTAACAGTTTTCAAAGAAAAGCAATGTCTACTGGAATTTCAGGCTATTCTTGGTAGGGCTCATAAATCATCTTAACATAGAAAATAAAAAAGTACTGGATGGGTATTTGAGTATGAGAAACCACTAAAAAAGATTTAGTTCTCACCTGTGTAAAGCTAATATTAGATTCCACATAGATATCTGCACCATCTCTTACAAAGACTGAATCCTCAGCCACCTATATCACCAGAAAAAAAGATGACATCTAATAAGAATAGAAGCATAGAAATTAATCAGCCATGGCCAAGAAACATGCTACACTGTTGGTGCAGAAAGATATCTATTGCCATGCACATGAACAATGTAGATGTCTAAATACCAGTACTGTAAGACAGTTCCCTACCAGAGAAAATATACAAAATGAAACAAAAATACTAAAGTAAAATTGAACACCTTTACATGCTAGACAGGTTTCAGGTAGGAAATATTGAACACCCATAACTACATGATCAAGGAACTTTACCTATGGGTCCAGGGAAAGAGCTAGACAAGTTTTCCTGAGCAGGCCAAGAATAAGAAACTTACAGGCTTTAGTGGGTTATTTATACTGAGGATTTTCATTGATAGCATAACTAACATGGTTGTCACGATTATTTTGGTATTATATCAGTTAATTCAAACTATGCAAATGAATTCTTGCACCTGTTTCATCACTTTCAGTATGCTTTTGTACTCATTGAGAATGATTATTTACTTTTCACCTTTAATCTATGTCCAATATAAAACTTTCTGGGCAAAATGAAGTCATTGAAGAAATCATAAAATGTTAACAACAGAGCTATAGAAACAATTTTGTTAAAGTATTTATTTTATAAATATTGATCAAATGTCCATTCTGGTCTTCCAAAGATAAATACTAAACTATACTGGTTCTCTATAAATACATCCAATATGGTCATTTAATGTCATATTACACTATTAACTTGGTCCTCAAAAGTTAAATCAAACTGTCAAGGACAAAACTGATGGCAAATAATTGTCAATGACGGACCAGTTTAATGTTTCCGATAAGTAGAGGACCAATGATGTTGCGGATCTCTTTGGAGGGCTAAAATGGACTTTTACTCTATTGTAAATGTGAAGATTTAAAGTTAGTGTTTTATGTATAGATCTTAGAAAATGAATGCTTAAACGTAAGAAGGATTAAAATAGTGAAAGAAAATTGTATGAAGCAAAAGCATAAGAATTATGGGTATAGCATTATCGTTTCTCGCACCAAAGGAGAGGTGTTGTTCATCTAGACCATTGGGTATTGTGTGATACTGGTTTTATATTTTCTGTTACACTTTTGAACTTACAACAGGTGAAGTTACATGAGAAACTGGCATGTACTTTTTTTTTCTCTTTACATTTTACAAAATTATATTTATAGGACTAGTTTTTTAAGGACATTTAGGAAGCCTTGGGCCCAACTTGCTAAAATGACCCTCCGGCCCTGAATGGCTTGGTATCTGTTTCCTTTTAATGATGCAGAGTTTGACTGAAATTACAGATTCACAGGCCAGCAGTTGAGTATATGCCTGTGTGTGATCTGCACTAAATAATTGGACAGAAAGAGGGAAAAAAGGAAAAACTTTGCCTTTATTTTAATGTATAAACTTCCAGGTCGACCTCCACTTCCAGCAGCATTCCCAGCTTCTGGCACATGGATTGTATCTCCAGTATCCACACCTATCCATTAATGTAAGAATAAGACAAGACTAACAGAAAATGAAGTTCTTTGAATGAAATTATTAATAGAAAATTTTTTTGAAAAAAAAGAGAGTGAAGAAAGTATGGCAGAAGGTGAACCAAATTAAGGCAGGGCAGTAAGAAGCATGGATAAAACTTGTCATTTCTAAAACATTCTTATGTATAACAATTAACACTTCAATGAGGACCAAAGACTATCCTATTTCAACCTAGAGTTGAGCATGCAGGGGAAAACTTGGTCAAATTCATTTATCTAGGAATTTCAAATATGAATAAGAAGCAAGTAAAAACAACAACAATCAAGTCATATTTCACAAGGTTCAGCAACATTGTTGGGCTCTAGCCAAGCTACAATTCCAGGTAACTTCATCACAAGCATTGAAAACTAACCTGCTGGTATTGTAACTTTAACTTCTTTAATGCCCTCAACCACCCCAGATCCTCTACATGAATTACAAAAGTCCTGCACAAGATAGGCACAGAAAATACATGATACAAAGTAACCAACCTCAAAAGGTTACCTGCCATAAAATTTATGCAATACCTTAATGACACGGCCTGATCCTTTACAAGTAATGCATGTTGATGTAAAAGGAGGGATTGTAACCTGCCAGAAAATCATTACAATCAAGAATAAAAGAATATGTTAATAAGTGATCATAACTAATAATGCTAGTTCCACAAAAAGGAATTGTTTCATGCATGACTCAAATCTCACTTAAAAATATTTATGCCATATGAACAACAGCATAGATCTTTTAAGGTACTTACTCAACCTAAGCCCCTGCATGTTGGACAAACTCTTGCCTTGGCATCTAGTGGATACCCTCGCCCATCTGGATTAACATAAAGAAAATGATTGGCATCAAATGGGATTTTTTTTTCAAAATAACAGAAGATGAGAGGATAAGGGATCCTCCTCACACGAGAAAAAGCAAACAAGAAGAAGCTATCAATGAAGCATGATTTTCCAATCTCTCAACATGTTTAAGAGGAAAATTCCACTAAAAAGCTCACGTGCTTTACACCAAATAGAAGCCAAACATCTAACTCTATCCCACAAAACTTGCTTGTCTGAAAATCTATCATCGCAGGCACGAGAGTTGCACTACAACCGAATACTCCAAACAATGACATATATGGCATAGTGCCACAAAGATTTGGCTTCCTCCTTACTCCCAAAACCAGCAAAACTAGTCAACAAAAACTGATCTAAGTTTGAAAGCCACCCCCAACACTCACCAAAGATGCCGAACAAAGTATTCCGTAAAAGGTCAGCAATAGAACAATGCAAAAACAAATGTGATATTGTGTAAGGTACTGGATCAGATTAGCAAAAAAGCTAGAAGAATTGATAGGAAGAATAAAAGAAGGGTAAGAAAGAGTATAATTTCTGTATTTGTGTACTATGAACAAAGAAAAAGAAAGAAGGATAATGCTAGGTATTTGAGAGACCTAGCTCTCTCCCTAATCCACTTCCAATATATGAGATGTCCTCCACAGCATCCCTCCCCTTCCCTATATACCACCCTCACTCCCCATAACAGAATTCATATCTTTCTCGTCACTATCCTTACCTAGGTGGCAAGTTATTACAAACCTCTCTACCCACCCCCTTGGCCACATGCCTTACCCATCTTTCTTTCTATTCTTTCACACATAAAACTTAGGATAAGGTGAAACCTCATTGATCGGGTCCTAAGATATTGATTGAGTTCAACCCACACATAACACACACATCAAGGTAAATAGCTTTATGTGGCCTTCAAACCTACAAAAATGGCATTGGTATTTATTCTATTAAGCATAGCTGTTCAAATAAAGGATTTGACCTTAAAAGGAGTTTTGGACTTCCAAATTTGATTATCAAGGTGGAAAGAGGTTGTGTTTATGAAATGAATTATGAACAGGAAAGAAGATTAGCAACTAAACAATCTAGAGACATCAACCCTGTGTTTGGTACCTGTCCTGGACAAAAAGGACGGGGACAATAAGAAGGTAGAGATGGAGATGATATTGGAGAGAGAGACTAAAATGTGTTTGGCAATGGTGTACAGGACATAGTGATTAATGAAAAGATGAAGAAGATTATATTATAATTTGATGAGAAAATGAAAAGGGAGAAGAGTCAAGATGGAATATGAAATGTTTAAAAGAATATTTTTGGAAAAAAAAATAATGTGTCCCGGAGACATGTGTCCAGCGTCCCTCATTTTGGAGGTATAGAAATTGGCTCAAAAATTGTCCTAGGAAGAAGACAGTTTTGGGATTTTTGTCTGTCCCTTCTCTAAACACGTTTCTATCCTCAATGTCTCTATATTTTCTATCCCGAAACATTTACCAAACGCTACCCAAGAGACAACAACCTTTTATTTGGGCTAGATGACAAACAAACACTATCAAGGAGACCAAGAAGACCACTACCTTGGAGGACTCTATCATTTAGGTTTCAAAAAAGTGGAAGTCCTACGAATAAATAGTCTTACACAGCATACTATAAAAATTATGGAGAGGAGAATTAAATACAGAAGATAGACAATAAAGGAGGGGGAGGCTAGATTAAAAGAGAAGTCTCTATCTGGTGTCCTCCCAAAAGTTAAAACGAGAACCATTACCTACCTCTAAGGAAAGTGAAGGTTTAAAGGAAGTATAACCTTGAGAACTAACTTCCCGAGGCTAAAATGAGTAGCTCATGTAGCATATTAACATCTCACCTGTTCTTGTCCAAGCCATGCTTTCTCCAGATACCTAATGCAATAGAGAATGAAGCTCTAAAGAAAAACACCATAGCCATTTAGCTACCAAGAAAATGTTTTTAGACACCAAATTACAGAGACCCAAGCTTCCTTCCTTCTTGGGAGGACAACACACCTCCCAACTCACCAAATGATTTTGATTTGTAGTCGAAGCACTTGACCAAAGGAAGTCTCTCAAAATATTTTCAATAGTATTAGCCACCCCCACTGTATTGAAACAGAGATAACAAGTAAAGTGGAGTACTAGAGAGGCAAGCTTGAATGAGGGTGATCTGACCACCTAAAGAAAAATAAGCCTCTTTCCAATATCCAAGGCATTTAGAAATCTTTTCCACAATAGGTTCCCAAAACTAAATAGATTTGGGATTACTACCCACAAGAACACCCAAGGACACAAGAAGCCACTCCAAAATCTGACAACCAGCCAGAGAAGCTGTATGAGAAAGCTCTTGAGAATCTATGTTAATACCAGCTAAGCTTCTCTTGGACAGATTAATCTTTAACCCAGAAGATAACTCAAAATCTGAAACATCGAGAGATCATTCAAAAAACTACACTTATTATCTGGGAATAGAATGGTGTTGTTAGTAAACTATAAAAGAGATACCACAATCCCTTGGGATCCCAATTTGACACCTCTGATTAACCCATTGACATTGCCCTAGAGTTCAAGTGACCAAGAACATCCACCACTAAAGTGAACAAAAATGGGGATAAAGGATCTCCTTCCCTCACACCCCTTTCACCATTATGTCACGAGGAACAACAAACATACTGACTCACTTCACCAAGCCTAGGATCTATCACCTTCAAATTGGATTCATCATAAGATTTCGCCATCCAAGATTCCTATTTAAGAGGATGGCATGAATGCTGGTTGCTCATCAGCCTGCCTTCTACTACATATGCAAATGGGAAACTGTAGAACTTACATTAAAACATGGGGTCTCACCTTAAATTCTTATTACAATGGAACATACACAAGATTTTGCCCTAAAATACTTTTGCAATTAACGATCATTCAAATGCAGGCTAGTTTACCATTTCATGACACGATAATAAGTAATAAGATATGGGAAAAGCTAATAGGCAATTCCAGAATAGATAAACTTCTCCTGGATTTCCTAATTCCCACAAAATATTAACTTCACTCACCGCAATAATCACAGGGAACAAATGCATCAAAGGACACATGTTTTGTGCACCCTCTTGCAGCTTCTGAGAAAGTAAGAGACAACTCCACCTATTAGCAAACCAATATGGAAATGGTTAGGCTTGAAATAATGGAAATTGTTTCAAACAACAACTGAGAAGCAAGGGATAAGCTGACCTCTATATTTGATGAGAAATGTGTTGTTGCTTCTTCAAATATCTGTCAAGATCAAGAATGCTGAGAAATTTCCTTAGAGAATACTGTATTCATAAAACAAATGCGAACGGAAACAATACTAAGTATAAGAGCAAAAAATTACCTCAGTGAATACTGTATGAAATGAGTCAGAAAAATGAGAGCGATAAGCATTTCTAAACCTTTCTTCTGCATCACCATCATCATCAACATCATATTCTATGTTCTGTGAACTGCGACCACGCATCTTCAGTTGAAAAAGTGGTTCATTGGAGACAATGATGGAAATATTAGTCAATTCAACATCCAAAATACAATTGAAGGCTATATGAATTAAAGATTAATCAAAGAAAGCAACAAACAACATCACATAAAGTAACTGACAAAGCAAATGTGAAATTTTAACAGCATTTAGAAAGACGATAAAAACCTACCTTGTCATACTGTGCCCTCTTTTTAGAATCTCTCAATGTCTGAAATTACATAGCAAAAAGGCAAGTGAAATATCATTCTGCTGAATAATTAGTTTGAATAACAACCAAGCTAGGCAAAAGAAAGGAGAGTTAAAGATGTCTGAATATGTAAAGAAAAAAGTCATAACAAGGACCTCATAAGCTTCTCTTATATCTTGAAATTTCCTCTTTGCAGATGGATTGTTTTTATTTGCATCTGGATGGTACTTTTTAGCAAGCTGCACAGTAGAGAAAGTGTGTCACAATGGAGTATTAGCTAAAAGGAGACCTTTGATGAAGAGAATGTGTAGTAATCTACTATTTAGCTAAAAGAAGACCTTCCATTCAAACATTGCCCACATCAAAGGAGCATAATTACTGGATATGTCAAAATTGCAACCAAAATCCTAAGGCAAACAGCTGTTAGCACTCTCCAAACTCCTAAGAACATTTGTATAAGATTAAATTGCAGAACAAGAAGACTTCTACAAGTTATACCCCATTGACGGAAAGAATTCTGATGCTAGGTTTTTGAGACATCAACTATACCCATTTTTAATTCAGAAGAAGACAATTACTATGAATTTGGAGAATAAGGCACTCACCTTAAGGCAAAGGAAAACACGAAAGAAGAAATACACAAAACATCAATGGATGATAGCTCCCCAATACCTCAGTATATCATAAGAAAACTTTAAAGACCTCATGCTTTATAGCGAATAGAAGTCAAATGCCTAATCTTGTTCCAGATTAGCTGCTGCGACAGTCAGACTAATTCCCAAATAGAAGATATTTAAAAAAATGTCATAATGTCATCAAGATCAAACTATTTCTCCTCTCGTGTTTACACTTTATTCCTAGTTGCGCTTTATTCCTGGTTGTACCTCTCAACATGCATGAGACCTCTAACTCCAAAATTCAAAGTAATAATGAACTCATCAACTAGACAATAGATAAATGCCGATTACGCATACAAACATAAATAAAAAATAACTAGAGACTGGTAATGTCTCTTCCCCAAATGTTGCAGTTTTCCAATTGACTTCATCATTACTCTACCCTAACAAGCATAGCCTTGATCAAACAACACATGTGCCAACAGATTAAGGGATTCCAACCAATCACTCACCGAGTGAAACGCCTTCTTTATCTCATCCTGAGTGGCATTTTCAGGAATGCCAAGAAGTTGATAATAGTCTTGTTCTACCGAAGTAGAAAATGCTGGAACAATAGCACAAGCATGAAAAGGAAACCAAATGAATATCAAAATACATCTGCGAAACAAAATCGTAGATAGTATCCAGTTCTTTATATTTACTTTATTCAATTCTCAAATCAAGGAAGGCACATGGATTTATTTTTTTTTCTGGAGGCAAGTAATCCCAGGGTGTGTTTGGTTGGAGAATAAAAATGACAGTAAAAGTTCCCTGATGAAATTTACACACGGACCTCATCTAGCAAATTTTTACCCCAATTTTATTCTCTAACCAAACACACCCTAAAAGTTAAAAGTGCGTTCTAGCTTCGAAAAACATATCTACGTGTCATTATCTGATTTGAGAATTACATAAAATAGATACAAACAACTTCATCTAATTTTTTCCAAAACCAAAACATAGTGATTCATCTTGATTAAAAATCAAAACCTGCAGCATGAATATAACAATGTCTCAACGGTATACTGGAAATCAGAAACTCCTCCAGTTTTGTGCCGCCATAGCTGAAATTGAACAAAGCTGGCACAGAGAGGAACATTTAATTCAACAACAAAAAACAAATATCAGGAAATTGGAATAGGTAATTACTATGCATAAAAAACAACAGAAATTCATGGAAGCGAATCGCAACGTGCCTCGCGTGAGCAACAGCGATTGGCGAAAAGACAAGAATTTGCTGAAGGACGGTCCTATATCGGCGAGCGGTTCTGAAGCCACGGACGAGAGCAAATGGCGCCGATACTGCATTGAAAAAAAAAATTAAAAAAAAAAGGAATTGATAATGTAAAGAATCGTAAGAATAGAAGAAACGGAACAGTGATTTTCGAGTGGGTTTTTGTTGGTTTCAGTTACCGGCGTTAGCCACGTGAACCTTCTCATCGCAGTGATGTTCTTGTGGACCGAGTAAATATGGATGCGAAACTGAGAGTGTGAGGAAATTTCAGTGGCTAAACGACGACCGGATCGGAACGGCAGTGAGGTATCTGCAGAGATTGGCTCAGATGTGGAGAAGTGCTCTCAGTCCCAGACCCGTCGGGTTATCGGGGTTTTTAGCAGCACATTGGGTTTAGGCAGGGGCTTAACGCTAAGTCGCCAACGACATATTCTAACATGGTCGTTTCGGCGGCTGTGTATTCGGTAGAAACCGTGCGTAGCACGGTAATACAATTAATGATATATACTCATCTTTTTTAGAAATACTAACCACATTATCAACAGTTTTGTAGTATAATATTCCATGAAGTGCATAAATCAAAAGTATAACCCATACTTTTAAATTTTACTGCATTAAATAAAACTCACATAGTCCACATTCAATACTGTCTTTCAAATTTCAATGGAGGCAATTTCTAAGTAGTGTTTTATGGAATGACAATTAATAAGAGTTGAGAACAATTTTTAGTTATGATCAATTGTTATATTAATCAACTTAGATAGAGAGAAAAGTTAACAATCTTATATTATTTCATATAATAACAATTTCCAAATCCCATCATAAAAACCTCACATATCTTATTTTATATTTTCTCTGTTTTAAAATAAATATTTTTTTATTTTTTAATTCATTCATAAAGTGATAAATCTGGACATTATCCAAAATATGGGTTTTAATTTAAGAAACTCATAGTATGTAAACTAATTTGATAGCCTCTTGAGTTGACATGGAAAACTACATTCAAATTCTTTTTGTTTTCTTCTTATAAATTATAACTTCCCCTCTTGATTCAATTGAAAAGTTGCTGCCCCAACCACGACCATAACCCATATACATCATCCATGCCACAAAACAAGTTGCCTAAGGTCTCTTCTTTGGCTATTTGATCCTTCTTCTGGCACTGGAGGTTTGGCCTTGAAGCTTAGAAAAGCTAGTGAGCCATTCCTGCAATAGGCCTAGCAACTGTGGATGAAAAAAATAGGTCTCTTGGTCTAGTGTGTGATAGAGGACTATCAATAGTTGATGTTCTTGAGATGATATTTAACTTATGTCTGAACTATTCTCACTTCTATTGTTGCAGGAGCAAGATCCTTCTATTTCAATAATCTTCTTATGTAATAATAAGAATGTTAGGAAAATAATTATTTTTACAGAAAAATGAACTTATTTTTGTTCAAAGCAACGAATTTAAACTAATTGTAAATACGCATAAATTCCTAGCAGTTTCATAGTATTGATGCATGACCCTTCTATTTCTTTGTTGACGTTGATGGACTCAGTTGGCTCTCTACATTTCAATGCCAATATCTACAACAAGCAGAGGCAGTAGAATTCAACTAATCTAAGAAAGAGAACAACAAACACTATATATATATATATGTGTGTGTGTGTGTGTGTGTAGGAAAAAATGGACCACAGCACACCACAACATGATCCCCTTAAAACGAAAGTGCTAATGCAATTAGAATTTGATAAAATATAAGTAGAATATAATAAGATGAAAATGATTATTCACAAAGCAAAGAGGAACATGCAATTGATCACTGGAAAAAGATCTTGATGAATTTGTTGTAGATGAAGATAAGAAAAAGCAAAAAAAGCATATATACTTAGAAATAAAAAGAAATAAAAAGATATCATCATTACCAAGCTTTATTCTATAGAATCAAAACAATCTATTATCACTTGAACATCTCTGGTCCTTCATTATTTCTATCTATCTTATAGGGAAAAAGATAATGTCAAAGTAAACATGTGGTACCATACCATAATTCGATTATGGTAGAAGAAAACTAACAAACCACTGTTAGTACTCAATTTTGGTCAAGTCTAAAAAAATGTCTTTTATGAATCCAAAAAAATGAAAACACAAAAAAAAAAAGAATCTTTCTTACAATTATTCTTTTCTAAAAAGTGATTTTATTTAACATTCATTAATTGATTACAACCTGATTTATTTTGATAATTAGCTTGATTTTATTTTTCTAATTAGTGTCAATAGCATGAAATCAAATATTCTTTCATTAATTACATTAGGGTAAAAACATGTATATAAATAGTTGTTATTAGTTAGTTAAAAAGGGGGCAACCAAAGAGAGATACACATAGACTCTGCAAAGAAAGGCAACAAATCTTCACCCACACCACCATCTTAACCCACATCTCTGAGGAACCTTCAAGCCTTACTATCCACATAGCTACTCCATTGTAAATCACCTATAGCCACCATCTCCTCGCACCCCTATCCTCCTCATCACCAACCATCGTCACCATATCATCACCCTCATCTAAACCATAGCCACACTAACATCATCCCAAGTTGAAACTAGCCTATACAACACATAATAACCCCCATGTTCTCAACCTTTATGACCACCGCCCTTGGTCCATGACTGACTATCCCAATAGCCCAAACTAGACCAATCACCGCATAACCAACTGTGAACCATCCTGAAACCGTCGCCTAGCCCGCCCCTTGTCCTCGCATTGCTCACGCCTCGCGAGTCAATCCTCCGTCGAACCATCGCATCGCCATGAGTTGCCATCATTACTGCCCTAACCGTGAAGCCTCTTCCCATGGCTATTTTTGTGAATGCCGCACCACACATTCCAAGGGAACTAAGGGCCTATTTGGTTTCAGTTCCAGTTTTAAATTTTCATTTTGGGTTTTCAGCTTTCAGGATTTTGTGAAGAAATCCTGAAATCTAAATGAAGGTGTAACTGAATTTGTAATTTTTAAAATTTTCAGTTTTTCTTTTATAAAGTCTAGAAAACTAAAAATTAAATTAAAACTTAAAAAACCTTAGTTTTTAAGCATTAGAAAACTAATAACATTCTTTTGGGTCCCAGTTTTAACATTCTGTTTGTCTTTTTTATTATGTTTAGCTTTCATCCTTTTGGTTTTGGGTTTGCTTTTAACGTGGGCTTCTACGTTTTCAATGGCTATATGCTTGGTTCTTTTGGATTTTGTGGGTCATGGACTTTTATTTCTTTCTTTTACTTTCTTTCTTATCCATTTTGTGTGCTGAACTTGCATAAAATGTTTGGGTATGAGTTTGACTTTTCAAAAATAAAGATCTAGGAGTCTAGAGGTCTTGGGATCCTTTAGTTCTATTTGGCTATTGTTCCTCTTTTGTTTCACAAATAATAAAAAAATATTATTTTATATGTTCAACAATCAATAGTTATGACTAAGTGACTTGGTGCCTTCTTCTTTTTATTTTATTCATAAATAAAATTAACCCAACACACAATTATTTTCTAGAAGATTACGTGACTTTGAATTCCTTATTACACCAAGAGGATACGTAAGAGCAAATTTTTTTCTATCAAATCAAAATTAAATTTTCTTAAATTTATTTCCTTTTCTTTTGTAAATATTTTCCAGACTTTTTTTTAGGGAAAAAATAAATTATTAAAGTAATTTTAATTTTGCACAACAAACTTTGGATAACCGTCATGAAGCGGATATATTAAAGGTGCAATAGGATTAGTTTCCACCCTTCCCTAATCATTATTAGGTTTCCAGCCCAATTTTATTTTAAAGGACCAGTTTTGCTAAATTAAAAAGGTTTTCCAATTTTTCCTTAGATAAAATTGGTGGCGACTCCATTGATTCTTTGAAAATTAAAATCTTTTTCTCGTCAAGGCGCCCTCTAAGGACAATTTGACAACCACAATTTGAAGTTTTTGGTTCTAAGCTTGACGTGCATCAATACCTGACTTGATAGCTTCATACTATTTTCTAAGGAGATCTATTGGAATATCTCTCTTAGAAGAGACATTTTCTTGGGAATCACATTTGAAATTGTGTTACTTATCAATGTGGTTCTAATAGTGAGGCAATGAAATGGAAGCATAACTACTACAATAATATCAGTCACCTAATGTAGAACTCAATGCCGTCACAACAGACCGGAAAAAGACAATCCAATAACCTTATTCTTGGCATCATGTGATACATCCAATAGACATTTCCAAGATAGATTAAAAATTGACAAATCAAAACAATGAGAAAAACAATAAATAACCATATGTAAAAGGAACTAAAAGATATAAATGAAATATATATCCCAAAGTAAAAGAAACAGAAAAGTAGACTACAAATCTACACTCCAAAACACATTCAATTTAGTGCTCCACCCTTGCTTCATATTTAAATGAATTAGAAAAATAGACACTCTACTGTTTTGAAGTTTGGATTATGGAAGATGTTCTTATAAAGAATAAAAAGAAACAAAAACATGTGAAACAAATATCATGAAAGGGTTTGTAAAAGTTGCACCTATAAAAAGAGTTGTTATGATGCATCCGTTATAGAATCAAGATTCAAAACCATCATCTAAATAATCATAACCAAGTGGCAACCTAATAATCATGTTAGGAAAGCAAAATTAAACACAATGAATCATGCTAATAACAAATGAAAATTTAGTAACAAAATGAAAATGGGTGTTTGATATCATGATTTGGAATGAAGTTCTAAACATCGTGGTTTTTCAAGCCAATAAACTTTTAACAATATCAAGAGAACGTAATCAATATTAGTATTGGTCTTTTTCAATGCCTTTTTTCTATTTACCCGCCTTTATAATAATCAGTATAACCTTCTGATTCTGAAAAGCTACCCAATCAGTTGCTAGTTCCTCTTGAACATGTACAATAACGGTCAAGATGTGAGAAATTGAAATAGCTCAATAAATTGTATTGAAAGTTTTAAAGTGCTCTGCCAATGATTTAAAAATTCTTCTTAACATTTTTAAAGTACCTAGTTTGAAAAGTATAAAAAACAAATTGGTTTAGTATATCTGTTGGTTAGAAAATTGAAAATTCTCATAGATACACAACGAAGACTTTATGCATTTTATATTAAAGTTATAGTTTGACTCACAAATAAATGAGTGTATCCTGAGCACCATTAATAAAACTTAATTTTAATATGGATATGAAATATAAAGTATTGAATTTAGCTTTATCCTTTAATCACTCTAATTGGGTTAAAGCTTTGAACTCTTAAAGGCACTCACTAATTCAATCAGGATAACACTCACATGTAGTTAAGGTTGAAAGTCATGGCTCCACATACGAACCTACTCTTCCGGTCTTTTTGTCCTTATATACACTCATAAGTCATGAGTGCATCCAATATCCTAAATATTTAATATCACAAATTTTGAAATGACCATAACTCCATTGACTCAAGAGAAAAGGAGAAACCATGGGTTAATTAAGGACACTACTCGATTCAAGTATGATTTGCTTATAATAGGAAACTATTGAGATAATACATGAAGATGTCTTTTTTGAAGTTTAACTAATTTACTACATATATAAACCTACTTACATAAAATCAAATGATAAATCTTAACCTAATCTAACTTCTTCGCCTCAGATTTGGAGGGTGGAATGCCTAGCAACAACTTCATAAAGAAGGCTAAACTCATATTAGTGTTGTAGTAGCCAAATGAGAATATAAACTACATCGGAATTCTATCTAAATTGCATGGTCCAAATAGGATTGGGAAGCTAATAAGATAGAAATACAAGATTAGGATGACTACATGATAAATAAGATGTCAAATAACAACTAAAACCTCGAAGATATGAAATAGTGAAATAATTTGCGCACCTATGTAACATTCAAAAATCTAAATTCTCTCATCTTTTGTGTAACATGAGACCAATTTTGTTCCTTCAACAACTTTGTGACAAAATATTACAATTCCTTTAGTTACAAGAATTTGAGAACCTATTTTTCTATTGG
Organism: Dalbergia oliveri; assembly: GCA_030441495.1. Lineage (NCBI taxonomy): Eukaryota > Viridiplantae > Streptophyta > Magnoliopsida > Fabales > Fabaceae > Dalbergia > Dalbergia oliveri. The sequence goes on along the minus strand of JAMLFY010000006.1, from coordinate 31,410,700 downwards.
TCAAAGCTGAACAATGAAATCCACGCATTAAGAAAGAAATATTTAAGATAGCAAAATCAAAGACATGAACATGATAAAAATCAAAACAAACGAAAATAGTCCAACGTAAAAAAATCATTACTATCTCATTGAGGATTGCTAACTTACAACAACATTGCAGGCTTGAATCTGATTGGCTAAGGAATATCAGGTTCCATCTTAGTTGAGTTCAGCCACCACCTTTTTCTTCAAGCAATTTAGCGCTTCAAAATTTGAGAATATTGCTAATTTATTCAAATAATATGAGAATACAACATTATAATTGTAATTATCTAATTGTTTTTGCAACTCAAGGAAGCTAATGTTTCAATGTTTTCCATGCCTTTTTTTCCATTAAGGGTATGTAAAGGAAATAAAGCTTTGCCAAACTCCCTTTCAAAGAATTTCACATTCATGTATCACAATGCCCTCTTCCAATTATGCTCCATGGTATCCATGTGGCTTTCACATGATGACTGACTTTTTACTGAAGTTAAGTTTATTTTCTTAAGATTTTCCTTTAGTTCTTTTGAAAACATTAGCAAAGACTTCTTTAAGCTCATTCATCATCAGCTTGAGTCGTTTAAGGATCTTAGGCTATGAGCTTCTGATCCACTTTTTGATCTCACAAGAAGTACTGGTGAGTCTCGATATGTTTATTTGTTCCTTGGCATTTCAACCAGTTAACCCTTTTCACCTGGAATAGAAACAATTTTTTATATTGGTACTAGACTTTCTTTGGTACTTTTGGTTAGTTATCAAGAAATAGATTTCCTGACCTTTCTGATGAATTTCTTTCTCAAGAATTGTTTGTCAGGTGGGTGTCTCTTCTTGTGACAGAGGAAGCAAATACAATATAGAGATATTGAATGAGGTTGCATTGCTTCTTCTCTTAGATATCATTTTTATATTTCAACCATGTTTCCTAAAAATATGCCTTCTGACCTTTAGCATAAAAACAAGGTTTTTGTACTATTTATCAAAAGAGCTAGGTCAGATATTAGAAGCTATGAATCTCAAATTTAGAAATAACTTTATGACATCTTTCTCATTTCTTTTGGAGACTTTAGTTTCTAAGACAACCTTCTAAGTTCTCTTTACTTGGTTGAGATATTTAAAGGCATGAGCTTGAGAATCTTCTAGCAACTCATCATACCATGCAAAAAGTAAGCAATGTGAAAGGTTGAGTTCAGATACTCTTACCTTAAGCATACATAGTCATGAAGGATACATATGCAATATCTTTTAGCTTGACATGACTTTTTGACCTTTTCTTTATATCTTCAGGGATGCTTTAGGTGTTCAGCAAGCTCTTCTTCTAATATGAAATCTTTTAGTCATACCATGAGCTTGGGATAAACAAATCCAAAATATCCCTTCTTATCATAGATAGCAGATTACTCTTTCAATTTATTCTTTACCCTTTTTGTCATCTCTGAGATAGATGACTTTACTCTTCTTAAATTTGCCTCCTCAGGCTTTTGACATTTTACAATCATAGAGATCTCATCTCTATTATCAATCTTAGATACATCATCAGATTCATCCTCTTCAGGAGAGGTTCCAACAACTTCCATTGCATAGACTTTACAAAACTTCTAATGTGATGACTTTAGGGCCAAGGACAAACTCTTCCTTTATGAATTCATCATGTATAATAGAGAGCTTGATTCCATGGGTTTCTAGAGATTCAGAAGGGAATTCATGACAAGAGTTTGAAGATCTTGATATTAGTGATGACAGATGCTATGGCATCATCTTGTAGGAAAGCTTCTTAGTATTTTCCTAACCATTTTTGAGTTAGAATACTTTTTGTCAAAATCTTCAACCAGCATGTGCAACTATCCCATATATCCTTCGTTGTAACACAAGCATGAATATTTTCATGTTTACATTAGCTTGGTGTGCACATGGGAGGAACAAGGCTTTGTAGTTCAACTGAACTTTTAACTTTTACTACTTTGTCCTCTTGCTCCTTGGGACTCCACTTACCATAGATGAAGCCTTTTCAGATTCTGAATCCTCATCATAGAGTGACAGACATATGATAGAGTATTTTACCTGCAAGGTGGATGATCTGTGCCATTTTGTCCCTTGAATCTTTATCCTCTGTCGTAACGCTACCCTCAGAGGCCTAGCTTGATACCACTTGTAGGTATAAAATGCATGAGAAGGGGGTTAATCGTGGTTTACTTCTTTTTGCATATTTGAAACTTTAAACAAAGTTACTATCAAGTATGAAATTTGTAGTGCAACGGAAATTCAATTAATGGTTTCAGAAAGTAGATTTCTAAAGTAATGGATAAAAAAAATAAAAGCGTAATGTATCATATCAGTATAAGATTAACAGGATAACATAGCAAATTAAAGATAAAGTAGATCAAGGAGAAGAAAATGTGACACAAAGATTTTATACCTGGTTTGCCAACCTGCCTACATTCAGGATCTCAACAAACATTGAGGTTCCACTAAACACCTTTCTCAAACTAGAGAAAAAAATGGATAGTCTTTACATTAGGCTTTCCAAGCTCTCACTTATGACCAATGGACAACTCCCACTCACAAGTTGAGTTGTGATTCACCAGCCTCTAAGCTAACCCGAGTAGTTATTCACCAGGCTCTCCAAGCTTAACCGAGTAGTCTGCAATAGCTTCTCCAAGCTGCAACCTGACCAGGAGACAACCTCTCCTGTCACGTTGAAAGTAGTTATTCACCAGTCTCTCGAAGCTAACCGTAAGCAACAAGAACACCATGCTGTCGCGTTGTAAGTAGTTTTACATTAGTCTCTCCAAGCTATCTCACACTGATCACTACCTGGATCAATGATACAAAGGTTTGTGTTTGGGCTGCCGCAAACTAACCTACACTCAAGTTTCTTTAAAATATACATGAATGATCCTGGAAAACTTGAATGACTCCTTTCTATCATTTCTTCCTAAGAAGAACATATATCTATTCAAGAACGTAGAAAGAATAATTTTACAAGCATGGAGACTAATTACATGATGAATCTTGCTAGATATGAAGAGAGATTTGCATAGAGTTTCCTTTCTAGTACAGTATTAGTCTTAATGATGTTGAAGCACAGCATCTCTATATGTAACGGTCTTCCATTGTGACCATTGCCCTTGATCAAATCTCCAAGTGACACATGTTGATCATCCATTTGTGTCTTGGAAAAGCAATCTAGAAGAGTAGCATGTCCGTTGTCAGACCTTTGCAGAAACCGTTGTGAGATATGAGGTTTCTGTTGTTACTTTAGAAATTACTCTTACTTTCTGAATCGTGGTTCTAACTTCTTCTTCTAGAAGCTAAGTTGTTAACCAAGTTGACAGAAGAGATAACTCACCAGTTGAAACTAGGTTTGACTTTAAATTTGAATTTCAAAAATTCAAGTTTCCCTCCTTTTTCCAGGAATGTTTAGCGCTCATAGTGACGTGAGATTTCCAAAGTGCAAAATCAGTTCCTTGATAAATCTTTAGTCTTCGGATCTTCAATCCAAGTTTTATGATATTGAAAGATTTGCGATCATGATGATTGAAGATAGTGGAACACATTGGCTTTAGAGATTAATGAATATCTTCATTTCAAGTGTACTTTCTGAAGTCTCGTACTACTTTCTAAAGTCCCAAAATTTGGTTCCCTGTACTTGTCTTTGATATATGAACACCATATTTTGTCTAGGATTTTTATCTTTCTTTTTATTTAAAAAAAAAAACCTAACCCCATTTCATCTTTTTTTGGAGTTAAAAAAAACGAACTAAGCCCATTTTATTTCTTGAGTTGTAAGGAAAAAAATTCAGCCCGTTTATCTTTTATTTTATTTTTATTTATTTATTTATTTATTGTATTTTTTTAAAAAAAAAGGTAGAGAGGTGTTCCAGCTAAAAGAAAAAAAAAACAGAAATGGTGCTGAAGTCATATGCAGGAGCGTGAGGATCGCCGAACAAAGAAGAAAAAATTCAGAAATAGTGGCAAATCAAATGAAGTCAGTGCTAAATCCCATAAAACCAACAATAATGGGCATAAAATTCTCTCAATCAGACCTACCATATCTGAAAAATCAGACCTACAATTGTGTATAAATTCACATACGAAGGAGAGAATCAGAGTCACAAAGGGGGACAGAGGGGAAGAGACACAAGTACAGACAACAACATCCTTACACACATTCTGATCATCTCATCTTAACCATGACATTCCTATCCCCATCGTAGCCACCTCTCTACCTTCCTCATATAACCAAATCTCCATTTCAATCAACACCCTCATCATCCCAATGACATGTAACCTTCACAAAACATACCATATAGCCAAATCCCACACTCTCGCGTCAATCTTCACACACACACACACACACACACAACCTACACCCTTTTTCACCAAACCATTGAAACACAACCAAAAGCTCCAATCCTTACCTATAAGCCAGAAACCAAACCAATCAGCGCCACAAACCACCATAACCATAAAAAACAGTAGAAAAATAAAAGAAAAAAAAGGAGAAGGAGAGGGTAAGAACTAGGGGCTGTTCAAGCTGCCTCTATCGTCGCCATCCTGGAACCTCGCAATCACCATCAGCATCATCAATGTGCGGTTGATGTCGCCGCGCCAGCTTCACTGCCACCTCAGGTAAACCAGGCGCGAATCGCCACCCCACGAGCAGCAACAACCGCGAATCACGGCTCCCTCTTTGCACCTTTGTGTTGCCGCCTTCCGCTGCTTCCTCTTCGCAGACACCGCGAGCCGGGACACCTCTGCCTTGTGCTATCAGCCCCTTTACCGCGAGAAGCCCCACACTAAGTCGCGGCAAATCGCGCCTCCGCCTCCGCCTCCGCCTCCGCCTCCGCCGCTCGCAGTCGCAGGCCCTATCGCCGGAAAAACCTAGCCGCGCTAGCCTTCTTGCCTCCCTCTGCCAGCGCCATCGCAAACTCCCATCCTTTCCTTGCTGATCTCCGCCGCTGTAACCTCATTCCCCTGTTCTTTTTTGTATCTCACTGGTTTGGGAAATTGGGGATTAGGGATTTTTTTTATTTATTCAGTCATGTGTTTTATTTTATTTTTTTGTGGGGTTCAAACAATGGTTCAGTAATTAAGCTTAGGGATTTTGGGCCAAAGTTTTTTTTTGGGTTCTGGATCATTTTTTTAGTTAAGTTTTGTTTGTGTTTTGGTATGGGCTTTGTTTTTTATTTGTTGTGTTTGGGCTAGTTTGGAGTTTATGACTCTTTTTTATTTTTGTTTAAATATATATATATATATATATATATATATATATATATATATATATATTCTTTATTTATGCAACAATAAACGGTTATGATTGATATGATTGAGAGATAAATGTCTCATTTATATATTGTTGAATTGTAATGTTATTAAGGAGTTTAGCGTTAACTTTAATCCTTGCAAGAGCGAATTTCTTCTTTTTTATAATGTGTTAGTCAAAAGTCCAATTTCAAAATTAAAATCAATCAACACACATTTTTTTCTCTAATAATTAAAATCCACCAACACACTTATTTGCTACAAGAACAACGTGGTTTTGACTTCCATTGCAAGGTTAGACGTTGGCGTAGCCAAAACTATTAAGTCAAAATTAACTTTTCCTTAAATTGGTTCTTTTATTTTTTATTTATTTTTGTTCTTTTTTATTTGTAAATAATTATTATGATTTTGGGGAAAAATAAATATTTTTAAAGTTACAATTAATTTACATAATGAGCTCTAGGGTAATCGTATTTATACGGATGTATTAGGGGTGCAAGTGGTTAAGTCTCCACTCTTCCCTGATCATAATCAGACTTTAACCTTAAAACTCTTTAAAGGATCGGTTTGCAAATTAAAAGATTTTCCAATTTTAACCATAATTAAAATTAGTGGCGACTTCAGTTTATTTTGAAATTGGCTGTCATCTTTGTCGCCCTCGAGGACGTTGTGACAATATATTTTTATCCGAAAGGCATGTATACATATTTTGCATGATATAATATTCACTTATATTAAGTTCAATTTCTTTATATGAGATAAATCATGTTTGCACATGGAAGTTAAACTATTCTCGCTTTAAGTTTGCGTTATACAATCCGGAAATAACATGTATGCTTATGAGAAGAAACTCAAGGAAAACATTAGTCATTTTTCAAAATAATTTCTTTTAATTGGTTTTGTTGTAGCTTAAAACATATTGCATTAAAATTTTTTGAAGGGTTCTGGAGCTAACAATTTGATTTTATTTATTAGGAGTTTGATTTTAATATAGCAATTATAAACATTAGGAACCCACACTAATAAAAAAAATTTCTGTGAATTTTCACTAAATATTAAGAGAAAAGGCACATTTTTTTATTTGTTGAATCTCCACACCAAAAACTAGAAGTATATATTTAAAAAAGTGAATTTTTTATTCTCTTTAATTTGTTCAAGAAACTCTTAATATTATTTTGGTTCTTAGCACATGAAACTTTTAAAATTGTTTAATTTATTATGTATTTTCTGAAACAAATGAAAATATTTACTTTCTTTTTCCTTGATGAAAAAAATAGCTATAGTACTTTGATTGAATTCACTATTTTGCATATACCTGGTGAATTCTATCAAAATCAATATTAGGATTAGTTATATAGAGATTATATTTAGCTCATTGTTATAAAATTGAATTATTATATTAAATAAAAAGATATATGTTTGGTTTAATAAATTTTTACTTTATATGTTACATTTTCTGAGATTATAAAATATTGATACAATATAGTTAAATTCAAATATATATAAATTAAAAACGTATGAGTTTTTTTCCTTAGGTTTTTAAATATTAACATTAAAAATATAATTATATATTTAAATAAATTGAATTTCAACTATTTATAATTTTTCTTTTAAATTTGTTTTTTCAATGAAAATTTATATTTTTCCTGATGAACTATGAAAAGTACTAGCCAAGTTACTATAATTTTTCATTTTAGGGTGTTCAAATTATTTTTTGTAAATGAATATTATTTTTATTTAAATTTTGAATTATATAATATTTTATCTTTGTACATATTGTAAGTTTATGTTAATATTTTATTTTAAACTTAAAAACACTTTTAATTAAGTCTCTTTATACTAACATTCATTATATATTTACATTTTAATCATTTTTATAATTATTATTTAAATGAATCTATAATTTTATATCATGATATAGTTTTTTTTTTTTTGGTTTCGTTGCTACGGAAAGTAAAATCGTGATTGCTAGTTTTAATTAAATAATTAAACTTAACCTTTGTTTTTTTTTAAAAAAAAATCTTATATGTATGTCTAAAGAAAGATATTATTATTTAAAACATACAGTTTAAAAATTATCAATAATAAAATTTACGAATACAATCATTACAAAAAAGTTTAAACAAGATTTGATTGAAAAGTAAAAATTCATCAATAAGAAAATAAACTTAAATACAAAATATTTACAGTATTTTGACGAATTTGCTTTGATACATATTCACTTGGAATTATTTTTCATGTCATTTTTCTTCTCTCTTCAATTTTTTTGTTCAACACTACCTCAATATATATAGAAAACCTCTTTTCACCCACACAAAATGCCTCATGGAATGGTTCCCTTCCTCGTTCCCGTCTCGTCTGTATGCCATTTTATAGGCGCTACTTATATACATGGCTAACATGTTGCAGGGATTCCTGCACCACTTGAAATCTCACGTGGGGTGAGATTGCAACTTTTCTGTTGATGCGATTGCTCACCGAAGTCTCGCACGATGCAAGATTCTCTTCAATTTGACCGCTTTTCAGCTGCTTCTCAAGTCCTTGCATGGCATCAACGCGTTTCAAACTAATCTCAAGTGTAATTTTGTCCTAAATTCCATATTTTCGGTAATTTTTCACTCAAACCCAATAACAAAAATAATTATCCACATTCTCCTGCTGCTTCTTCATTTTTTTTTTTTTAAGTAATTTGAGCACTTGAGTATACCAGTTTGTGTTGATCAGACTTCCAACGTCTGTGTCTCTCCTTTCTTTAATTCTTCTCATTCCTCTTCTCCTTGTTATTGAAAGCAACAAACACAAACCACCACATACACAATGAAATGATGTTTGTCGATGCTAATATTTGAGCCTGTGATTTGTATATATAATAAAAAAAAATGGCATCCAAAAAGTTCCAATGGGATGATGCTTTTAGTACGAGAAATGGAAATTATACCCATGGATGTGGATCACAGGATCAACTTATATCCTATAAGACAAATAACAGCTCCTATTAGTATGCAACCATGGAGGCTTTTTGTTCTCTTCTCCTTCTCCATCACTAGGTTCCTGCAATTTCTTTGCTACATCCACCCTGAGTACACCTCTTTTTTTTTTTTTGGTAGTTGTATATCCTCCGGTGCTTACAAAACATTACTTGGACATTATAAATACTTAAATAGTTGCCCTATTAGGATATCCAATGGTAATAAGTGTCCCATTTTTTAATGTACAAATAACATTGTTGGTGGAAAAAAGGATGAACTGAAAGCATCAGCCATGCTTGTCCTCCACTCCTTCTGATGTTCCAAACGTAAATAAATGAAGACATAATAATAATAAGCTCAATACATCATGATATACGCAATGCATACTTTAATTCTTCGCTCTCCACTTTCAACCTCTTTCAACGAAGAAAGGCAACCAATGATTTTAGCAAGTGTTCGTAGACTCTAGCCCTAGACTTCAGGCTAATAGTTTATTTGGTATTTAATTAAGAAAAATGTTAATCCATTTTTCATATAGAATCACTGCTTTAAGCCTTTAACTATGACAAATATCCAAGAAACGTAACTCAAAAGGAAGATTTTTTTTTAGTGTAGACTACAAAGGATTGCGGTGTTTTTTTCTTTAACAACAAAATTAGGCATCACATCAGTGGTCAAAACTCGTAAGGAAACCTTTTTGTAGTCGGAAAGAAGGAATCTGGGCAGCAAACTCCAGGCTCCTCACTTTCTGGACATCTTGGACCAAAGGTACACCATGAAAAAACAGACTAACGCAAAAATAACCACATGAACAACGTGATTTGAACCATTTTGGATGATGCTCTTGTTCAATCTTCTAAGATTATTCTTCACCCCAGCTTGGGCCCTCATCATTGTCATTTGCTGTATTGAAAGTTTAAACATACAAAACCAAAATGTTAACAAGACAGTTCCACATTTTCCTGCTAAAATGGAGATAAATTGATCAATTACCACAAACAAAGATGGAACAAAGAACAAAAAACCAGCTCGAAGATTTTTCCTCTGTACTTTAAGTCAGAAGTAAAAAATAACGATACCAGCATGTATGGCATTGTTATCCTTCACTTTTAATTTGAAGGTTATTGACATCAGAAAAGTTGAACCTAATTTTCTGATTCCTGCCAGTGGCACAGTTAGCTTTCAGATTTCAAAATCTAACAAGGTTAAAGTATCAATAGTAAATCCAATTTTTTCCTGATTCATAAAACCAGTGGCATAATGCACTTCGTTCTTTACCTAAAAGCTGAGATATCTAGAAGAAAACTTGCATTCCAGCAACATATAACTAAAATATGAGAAACAGATATCATTCTAGAAATTATGTACCAGCTGTTCCAGAAAATCTTTCTGATGCTTCACTTCTGTTCCAATCTCCTCTGCGACCTGTGCGAGAAATATTTGCAGTTGTGTCACTTGTGTGAGTCTACAAGATCAGAGGAGGCATAAAGAAAAGAGGAAGAGGAAGACAGTCTTTCAAACATGACTCATGATGTAGTTTTATCAATCTAGTCTCCACCAAAACAAATAATAAGGAAAATATAATTCAACAAATCAAACTGCCCAGAATATGCATACATGCATCAATTATCAAAGGTTCTATCTACTATCATTTAAGAAGCAATTTGTGGAATATGGGAAAATAAAGCTTGCAAACACCCTTATACAGCAAGCAGATTTATTCACCTAGTTCTCTTCATTGAAAATTCTTTTTTGAGAGCATAAATATGCACATATGTAATCCCCAAGATACAAGCAACCTAAAAATAGTTATTCCCCTCCTGATTTCCAAGTATTAAGATTTAATCCATAGCCACCAGTTGCTTATGAAACCTATACTATGAACATACAAATAAGGGGAAAATAAATAAATAAATGAAACAATCTCAAAATGTAAATTTCCTATTCTTCTACAAAAAAAATAAAATAAAATGGAAGTATGATGTACAAGCTGCCAATGGGGGATTGCTCACAGATCTAAAGAAGATAAAAAATAAAAAACCCTCAAATAAGATTGACTGCTTTCTAAGCTATAGTTCATAGTAGGTTCAATTCATGTTGAGGGGAAGCTGTCCCCGGCATAAACATTTCCTCTTCTATCGACCAACGAATCTTTGGTCCCATAGTGAATACAAGTAGTAAACCCATGTTTAGGTCCCTCAGAAATATATCGGTGGGACAAATTAGTCTCTTGGGATTTTGATTGGTTCTTCACAATTCAAGAAATGGACAAATCAGTCACTCTATCCAGGTCCATATACATACCCCTAGGGACTAAAATAAGTATTTAGTCATAAAAGTATTTAAACAAACAGGAATAGTCCAGGTTCTCTCTACTCTTCAAGTTAGTTACCATGCATGACCAAATGCAGAAACATCTCTCGTAAATTGCAGATATACCCATTAAAAAACAAAGAAATAACAAGTGCAGGGGAAAATTTTTAGAAACAATAAATAAATAAAAAATGGGGGAAACTTTAGCAGTTTAACATACATGTTTTAACCTCCTAACTTGGCGATGAAGACCGGTGATCTCATCGTCCAAGTCCAAGGGATCAATACGCAATTGAATTTCCTCGGACCCAAAAAGGGGTCGGGTGCTAAGCCCTTCTCTGCAATCGATTCCAAAAGATATGAAATCAATTCCGAGAAACTGAACAATGAACATGGCATCAGAAAAGAGAGACTTACCTTGATCTGAAAGGGGCAGCGTCGCCGTAGAAAGAACCCGCCCTGTGGGAATTGGCGGCCATTGAAGAAGGGGAAACCGCCGACAGAAACCTAAATCCTCGGAACACAAATCCAAGTTCGATTGTCGCAGTTGGTCTTTTTTCTTTTTCTTTTTTTGTTGGTTTTGCAATTTGAAAGAAAGAATGGATTATATATACACTACATGTACGTGATGTGACCGACGGCGTTTAGTTGTTGGATGATCAATGAAGAGAAGAAATCTTGCTAAACAAGAAAACGAAAGGAAAGAGGAAAGAAGAAGGGGAGAAGGAGGAATTTGGACCTTATTATTACTCCCACTTAAGCAAGGATAAAAATGTCGGATAAAATATCTAAATCCATTAGAATACAGTTTAAGCTTTGTAAGCATTTAATTTGTATACACAGCAAGTATAACAAAGTCTTATCCCAAAAAAAAAAATTATATACTGTTACATCAACGTAATTATTTGACTAAATCACATATTACCTCGAATGTTTTAAAAAATAAAAATATTTGATTAGATATGTTAAAATTAATCTATTTTTAAAAAAATTATATTGAGATTCAATTATACGAAGTTGGATGTACCATAAAAAAAATACGCATAATTGAACAATAACATAACTTTTTTATACTATCAATAAATTAAAATTAATTTTTATAAAATAATTATAAATTGTTGGCAGTTTTATTAGTGCCTGACTATCTACGGAACGCAAGGATAGTTAGGAGCAATATGTCATTTCTTCTTAAGAGATGACATTCTACATAGGGTGTACATTCTGGAGGCTATCACCAAGTCGGTGACAATTGTGACAAGTCTTGTGTCTTTTATCAATGACTGCAAAGGTTGAGTTTAGTTAGGTAGGATGAGTCCCAATCGTGTTTCTTCAAACTTGAGGTAAGGAAGGGCATCCTCCAAGATAGGCAAAGGATCTTGATGTAGCAAGGATGCTCAAACATGTTTATAGTCATCAGTGAGAGCCATCAAGAACTAAATAAGTCTGGTTCATCATACTCCTCATATTTCGTCGCATCACTTGTATTTTTAAAAATTAGCTCCCAAGAGGTCAACTGATTCCATATAGTTTCCATCTAAAAAAGAAAGTCATAAAAGACTTGACTAAGTTCTTACTTTAGACTATGGAGTTCCTTCCAACTGGTGTTATGTGATAAGTGAAATGGTATAACAATTCTTCAAGTGATCTCATACCTCTTTGGTCATATCAAAGAGATCAAATCGAATATGGATGCTAGGAGTAGAGGTATTGCGAAACCAGGTGATAATTTGGTAATTATTTGTCACGACCCGACTTGGGAACATGATTGGCGCGTGAGAATCCCATCCCATGTAAGCCTTCTGGGTGACGTGTTCTCCAAATGCATAACTTATCACAATGTAATACTTAAAAGATGATTTCCTTCTAAATTGACAATCATTTCTCTATTTAAACCATAATATTTAATTGCATAAAATTGGAATTTTTTTTTTATATTCAAGCTTTGAAAACCATTTTCTAATCTGTTCTACAAATCATAAGATCATAAACTAATCCATCACATGATATTATTCTTAATTCTGAAAACATGCTTAACCCTTGCAAACTGATTTATACTACTTGGCTAATCAAATACATAATCTAATTGAAAATAGAAATTTGAAACCCAAACTTAAATCTTGAAACACATATAAGGAATTTCATAAACTTTGAAATTAACTACAATACATGCGTGACATTAATCCTACCTCAAAACTACCGAGCCTTCTAAGACTAACATAACCTAATCTAAGCCTTACAGCAATGTAAAGCTCACCAAGGAATCACCCGGCTCCTAACTGGTGAAGAAAGAGGATCTACCAGGAACTATGAGAGGAAGAGAGGGGTAAGTCAACGAACTCAATGAGTGAGTTTTCACCCATCACCCACATAGGACAAACAAGGAACATATATACATAGTGCAATATACATGCAACAACATAAATCATTTGATATTTATATATATAGCTAGCTAGGAAAACACTTTTTATTCCAAGGTTCATAAACAAGCATTTATAAACTCATAATCAAACATGAAATCATTTTAACTGAGGTGAAGTACATCGAAACAATATGCTGAGCTAAATAAATACATATATAATAACAAAAGTTGTAAAGTGGTGATCAGTCCCTGTCGAACAAGCTGTGAGCACATAACTAAGTCCCATTTTCTGAAATTTGCCACCATGGAGTTCCATAATGTTGCCTTCATGGCTGTTTCCTGGGTTTGCCTCCATGGCTATTTCATAATATTGCCTCCATGGCCCTTCATACTATTGTCTCCATGGTTGTTTGATCCTATTGTCTCCATGGCTGTCTAATACTATATTCATCATACAAAACTTAATTGAAAATAAATAAAAGAAAGAAAACAACAATCCTGAAAGGTGGATACTCTGTCCCTGGTGAAGAAAAGCTACTAAATTCTTAGTACATTGAGAGTTCTGAATTAATATAACTCCAACAATTTGATTTTAACATAACTGTAATGTGAAAATCATGCCCAAGGGATTACTTGCTTGTAGACATTCCAATTTCAAGCCCATAGTATGTATCTGTGTTGCTACAAATCATACTGAATTTCATTCCTCTTGGTACCATATGCTAAAGTTCTAAGTTCAAAACTTAAACTAATATAGCTTTTCATATACTTGATAAATCTAAAATCATAGCTCAAAAACACTGGAGTTTATAATCAAACTACTCAAAAATCATATAACATATTTACTTAAATGCTAAATCATACGTTGCTCTATATATATGCATTTAGCAACAATGGTCCCATGAATTCTGAAAAATATGGTTTCATGCTCTTTGAAAACCAAAATTTTATCAACTTAACAAAATCATCACTAACCTCTAATCCTTTCTAAAATAGTCTTAGATAATACATTTCATGATAATTGAAACCCATGGTTTCATAAACTTGACATAATTAACATTTATCTAAAATCTCTTTGAAATATGCTCTAACATTATACGTTATGCCACAATATGAGGAAAATAACTCTAATAACCAAATAAAATGTAACAGAATTAAATCCACTCACCGTTTGAAGCCAGGAGTATGTGGGCATCACCAATTTGACCTTGAGAGCTTGGAATGACACCAACAATTGCCATAGAGTAACAAGGACTCATAAACAATCTATGGGTATCTCTAAATAACTTTAACAAATCCTAACACATTGGGGGAGCACCCCACTTGACAACAATTGAAACAACAAAACCCATACATAGAAGAAGAAGGAAGGAAATGAATCTAGCATAAAACATTGACAAATCCTTACCTTGGAGCTTGGAAAAAGAAAGAATGATGATGGATTGAGAGGAAGGGTTGGAGAAGAGTTAGAGAGGGGAGGGTTTCGGTTAGGATGAAAGGAGCTTGAGTTAGGGTGTTTTTAAAGGGGTTAGGGTTCTTTAAATGAAACTGCATCGTTTTGCATTGGACCAATATCAGAAACATTTGCTGTAGCAAGTAAATCTTGCTAGGCAAACCTGAGGAGCAACAACTCATTGCAGCGACATATCTCGCCAACGTGCCTCCGCCTCGCCCTTGCTGAACGAACATAACTCGCTGACGATGTTCTGCAAATTAGAATAGCACCCAACTACACCCTCCAAACGTCCTGTATTTGGGTTGCCTCAACTCTCACTAAGTTAACTAACTTTAAAACATAAATGTAAATAAGGAATACCCCATTTGGATTCAAATAAAATATAAAAAAGAAACAAAACCCCAACAAATTAAAATTCAAATTTTGGGTTTTAGTTCAAATCCAAATCCTCAAGGTTTTCTAAACTTGTTGTCCAAAAACGAAACGTTTCAAGGTTTCATAAAAATTATTGATAAAAATCATTCTTTAACTTGTTTTCCTCTTGGAAACAATTACTAGGACTTTTGATTCCAAGAATGTGACTCTAACATATAACCCTTCAAGGAAGTGTAGGATCCAAATTAGCGAAATTTAGGACTTGGCGGTGTTCCTAGAGGACCCTGAGGCTAACGGAACTTGTCTCCTGACACGTGTACACTGGTGTTACATTATTTCTATCCCAATCTTCCAATTTGTCAATGAACTACTTTTCAATAATGTCCTCATTCGATTGAAATGCAAAATCAGTCACACATCGCCAAGCTTGCGACCCTTCAAGAAACCACGCATGGCTTCAACCTAGTGAGTGTAGTTGGAGACATTAAGTAAAACTGGGATTGGTTGGAAGACATGTATTTTGTCCATTGCAGTAAAGAAACACAAATCACAGAGGAAAAATATGCTTTTTTATTGGAATTGTAGAAAAGGACCTCAAAAATGTAATTCTTTCTCCAAAAACCTAGGGAAGGGTTATATGCATTGCCATATCAGCTTGACATGTTAGCAAGGTAGGACACGTGGATGACATGTGTAAAACCCTAATAATTAACCTAATACACCTAGGTTGTATCTGATTAATTACTAGGTTTTACTCTTTGCTTCAGTTCATTAATCATACTTTGAAAATACTTAGTGAAATTACGAGCCATTTTTTTTAAAACATGATTGAAAATGTGAGCCGCGCATAACGTGAACGATAGCGGAATATAAAAAGACATATCAGAAATTAAATACATCATATCACATTGGCTCCATCATATAACATTCATAATTACATAACACATAAATATTTTGCCTACCAAGAGAGTTAGGCTAGGTGTATGCAATCAAACAAAACATAAATAGTATATGGATGGAAGGACATCCATTAATGGCACCTAGTAATAACACTCCAAGGATAGGGTTAGATATCTGAAATATACGAGTGAAACTAGAGGATCAAGTTCAGCTACCAGGTGAAAGCTTCAATGTGATTCACGAACGCTTCCTTCTTTCTGAAGACGAGATGGAAAAAAATAGAGGAGTGAGAAACTTATAAAAAGAATCTCAGTAGGGTACTCACCTCATGATGCATTGTGTCATCATCATCGTCCCCAGGAACCTTGAGTTTCATTATGAAATAGTGAGCATGCTAAGATTGATTTATTAAGTTCGAAAATATACTTTATCGAGGTTCGTCCTTTAATCATGCGTCTTATAATGTATCATAAACTTAGCATGTCATGTTTATAATGAACTTTTCCTTTCACATATAATAACATAGTTATGCATAAGACCACATCATATTCCTCATCATCATATCATAAATACTATGCATAGAAGAACATCATATTTCTCATCATCATCTCATAAATACTATGCATAGAAGAACATCATAATCACATAATATGTTACTTAGTTCCTTAAGTGACTTAAAGTTACTTTCATCATCATTTTCCTGGGCCACCCTATACTCCATCCTTTTGGGAGTAATCTAGGTTATGAGCTCATACCTTGCTAGTCGTCACCATATACTTATCCCTTTTGATAAGTAAAATTTCGTCTCTACCCTTTTGAGAGGACGAACTAGAGGCAAGAATCACCTTTTCACCGCCTATAGTTTGACGGTCCAAAGGATCATTTTCCAGGATCACCTTTTCACCACCTATAGTCTGATGGGTCCAAAGGATCATTTCCTCATATATTTAAGTCAACTTTAAGTTTTTGCATGTTATATCATAATACAATTCTCAATTCATAATCATTTATAACATTTTCTCGTTTATAGTCTTATTGGAATAATATATATACCAACTGTAATCATGCATCAAGATTCCAGGAAAGAGGTGGGTCACAAATGGACACGCTTAAATACCAAGTCTTTCCTAGCCAGAACCTTTCCAAATTACACTTTTACAGTAATATACTTTCTTCCAGCAACAAAGGTAAATTTTTAAATAACAAAGAATATTTCATTATTTCATGCATAAGCATTCTCATTGTTTGCAACAGCAACTATAACATGCAAGTCCAGAAATCATTTAATATTATCAAATACTTAATAAGCATCAAATCTCTACATAGACTTATCATTTAAAACATCAAGGAGGCATCATCATCAATTCTTACCGAAAGTCTCAACAACCGAAACTCTAGAATTGGGCAACCCAATTATTGAACTAATTAATTATGCATCTAAGGAATTCATTACCATCATTACCATTAATTATAAACCTTAGGAACATTATTAGACTATATGGGGCAGCATAGCCAGTAAGCCATTCTTAAGGTTTTACCGTAGAAGTTGCGTTTTTAACCTTTTCGTTACGTCTTTCCCTACGATGTCAAAATTAATTACTAACCTAATTATGAATCATTCTCCCTTATCTAAACATAATAAAATCTGGTTCTTAAGGCCACTAAAGGTTCTGGATAGATTGCATAAATTTCATTATCTAGAGTTCTAGAAATCTTGCTTTACTTGTTTTCTATAGCTAGTTTCTCTTCTAACTTGCATATAATTGTTCCCTCATCAATAAACATAATAATCACTACTTTAAACATATTAAATCATCATCATACATTGGTAATAAACTCAGATTAGTGGCTGAATCATGAACCTATCATAATCACATTTTAAGTGTACATGGAATACTAGTTTCTTGTAAAGTCTTTGCAAGGCCTCAAATTTCTTTTAGAAACTAATTCTTTTTGCTAAACTTGAAAGAATCTTCATGATTAAAATTCTCACTTAAGATAAAAGGAGCAAGTCTTGATCTTAAGAGATTTATGTGATATCTTAGAATCATAAACATGCTATGCAACCTCATTTTAATCTTGTCATTATAAGGTGATAACTTGGAATTATAAACATGATATGCAAATCCATTTCTTTATCTTTAAGATTTAAGGTGATTACTTGAAAATTAAATATGATGCAAGAGCTTGAAATATAAACATGATGCAAGAAACTGAACGCGTAGTCCGCATAGGACAAGTGGAGGGAGAAGAGATCTTAAAAGGAAGCGGCGGTAATCCGCACTGGACCTGAAGGAAGAAGAATTATTATTACATCTTTTTAAGCTCCAATCTCAAGACTTCTTAAAGAATCAATTCTTTAACTCCAATAATCTTATTTCTTTGCTTGTGATACTTGGGCAAGTCTTTGAGCTCTAGGATATTTAGGTGATGACATAAAAATAAACATGTCATGCATTGATTCTTTTAGCCATTATAAAATAAAGTGAGAGCATAAAATAAATATGAGATGCATCCTCTTTATTATCTTTGAAGATTAAGTGACAACTTGAAACATAAACATGAAATGCAAGCTTGGAAATTTAAACATGAATATGCAAGTTCATTTATTCATTCTTGAGAATTTAGTGATGACATAGAAAGTAAACATGGTTATGCAAGGCATAAACTTAAACATGGATGCAAGTTCATTTGATTTCTTTACTAGAGCTCCTTCAAGACTTTATAGAAACATAAATTCAATCCAATATATATATCTTAGCAAGACAAAGTGAGAAATACATCTTTCAAGTTATAAACTCAAGATCATAAAAACATCATAAAAATATTATTCTTTAAAGTTTTGCATCAAGTGGAACTTTCAAGCTTTAGAGGCCTAACTTGTGATGGATTCACAACCCACCCTCAAGGTCCTCATCATCAAGCCATCATCTTAGTCCCACCTAGGCCATATGGCCGAATTGTTAAAGAGAAAAGGAAGAAGAAAACCAAATGGAAAAACTAGAGAAAAACCATGAAATCATCATTTTGAACCAAGAACAACACTTAGCAAAGCATAGAAATAAACTTAAAAACAACTCCCTACCTAATTTGATTTGAAGGAAAGGAATAGGACTTGGTTTCCTTGAGTGAAATGAAAGAAAATCTCTTGAGAAATGGGAGAAGAATTTCGGCCAAGGAGGAGGAAGAAAGAAAGCTTTTGGTGCTCCTAAAACTAGAATTTGTGTAAGTTATGAGCAAGGCTTCCAAGGCTCCTCAGAAGCATATTTATAGAGGAATTCAAGCTCATGTATGACAAGAGGAGGAGGCATAATTTTCAATTTTTCATGGGGAACAAAGGAGGAAAATCATTTCTTATTTAAGGCATGTTTTATGCCATGTTTTAGGGAATTTTTTGGCATTTTGTTTTAGTGCATTATCTTGCAATAATTCTAATGATTATGGCTGAATTATTTCATGCATTACAGCCTCATGGAAGAGGGTTTTGTGTGTTCCATGTATTATTTAGGTGTATGCAAGGTATTCATGCAATTTAGAGAATTTACGGTTAAGGACTTAGGTGAATTAGTAAGCAATTTGTGTGTTTTAAAGCAATTTTAGGTTCTAATCAATTTAAATAAATAATTTTGACTCTAGATTTATAATTAGAATTTAATAAGCTTTAATTTGAGCCTAATATTGCTTAGGTTTCGTACACGAATCAAAAATCTCAAAATTGTAAAACTTGCACAAGAGAGGGGCAAAATGGTCATTTTACTTAAAAATTGCCCGAGACCACCCGAGCTTAACTAATGGTTAATCATAGCTTAAAAACATGTTTAAAAACATTTTAGTGAGGTTCGGGCTAGGGCACGCAAATTAAGTTAAAACAACCGAGGGCGTTTTGTCATTTTACGCGTTGGAGCTCAAAATTAGGATTCTTCTCCTCTATTAACACACATAACACAAACAATCCCCCTATTATCTCAGAACATCCCCTTGAGGACGGCCGGGCCCACGATCCTCATTTTTGAAAATAACCTCTGGGCATTTTGGTCATTTTACACGTACAGAAATTTGGGCTTGCGACTTGCAGGAATTGCTCATAACCTTTTTCTAATGTTATATTCTCTATTAAGGATTGTTCGGTCTGAATTTATATAAAAATTACCTAGGGAATTCCATAATTTCTAAATGACAGTAAAAGTTGGGCGTTACAACATGTTCAGGATTGCCACACTACGCAGGAGAAAAGAGGACCGATCAACGTGGGTTCTGGGTGCTGATCAAATAAGTCAAGGTATGGGTCAGAGTTAGGCTAGAGGTCTAAGCATTGGTGGAGCTTTAGCACGTGAGATGAACGCCATGAAGGCTTTGCTTAGTGCATGACAGTGCGTGCGATGGTGAACCTATACCTTTAGTGGGCGATGTTGGCGAGAGCGATGGTGTAATACCCAGATTTTAAAAAATAAATAAAAGGTCAGAAAATTTTTTTCAAACAAAGAAAGATGCTTGTTGCCCTTATCTATTGTTTCTGGTCAAATTTTGCTAAGTCTAGACCCTACATACCCTTGAAAGGCTATATATTAGAGTCATTTGGGACCAAAAGTCCTGTAATTGTTCCCTAGAGAAAATGAGTTGAAGAGATTTTTAATGAATTTTTTGAAACCCTTAAGACTTCATTTTTAGCTTACAAGCTACGAAATCGTAAGATTTTAATTTAACTAAAATCCAAAAATTAGATTTTGATTGGTTGGATTTTGATTTTTCTAATATTTTATTTGAATCCAAATGGGGGGTATTTCTTATTTACATTTATGTTTTAAAGTTAATGGAAAGAAAATAAATGATTTATGTTTTAAAGTTAATTTATGTTTTAAAGTTAATGGAAAGAAAATAAATGATTTATGTTTTAAAGTTAATGTTTTAAAGTTAATGGAAAGAAAATAAATGATTAAGAAATGTAAATAAGTGATAGATCATTCTGAGCATTTTGGAGGCGCAGTGCTAAGTGCCTAGCGGTCGACAAGAACAGGAAGGCGGTGTTAAGGAGATATATTGCGATCTCGGTGCACTCTCAGGTGAGTAGCTGCTGAGGAATAACATTGTGCTTCTCAGAAGCGCTAACTGACCGAACTATAAATACCCTCTCCTGGTCCAGACACTTAACACAATTCTCTCCTCTCCCTCTCGCGAATCTTTATACCCAACCCATTTTCACCCTCCAAACTCCAATTTCTTCCATTTCTTCAAGTTTAACCGTAAATCTGTCATTCTAAGGCTTAAAGGTATGTTATTCTCTGGTCTAGCTTCATTTCCTTCAATTTTTCTTGGGTTAAGGGTGGTTTCCCATGCTTCTCAAGGGAGGACGCTTTCCACCTTGTTAGAGAGGGATTCTTGAGGTTTTAGAGGTTAATCTAGAGTTCTGTTGCTTCTATGTTAGATATTGGAGTCATTTATACTCCCAAGGCCTGTTAGTGTGGTTTCTGCATTCCACCCTTCCAGGTGAGTGGGTTCACACTTGTAACTTCTATGTTGTTCATTAAAGTTATTTTCATAAAAATATGAACTATTGCTTGATTCTAGAGATTCCTATAAGGATTTGAGATTTTTGCTGGTTTATATGTTTTGAATTGCCGATTTTAGAGCATGAAATATATTTTTGATAACACTTATGGGCCATGATTGTTATATTGATTTTATATAGAATTAATGACATATGTAATTGATGGAGGATTTTATGATTGTTTTACTGGATTCTGGAATTGATTTATGCTTATGTTACGCTTTTACACCAAGATATGAAGTTTAGAAAAGATTGGAATTATGGTTTTAACCTTTTTGTAACTTCAAAATATGATATTGAGTTTTTCTTAGTTTATGAAAAGTTAATAATTTGAACTATGTTTGGAAGGTTGGTCAAGATGTTTTAAAGCTTGATAAGTATGTATACGTTTTAGATTTATAACCAAATATGAAGTTAGAGAAAAGAATTAAGAATGCGAACTTTGCTATTTTGAAATAAGATATTGAGTTTTCTAGATTATGAAAAGTTTGACGTGAGAAATGCGTTTTGGAAGATTAATCACTAAAAGGATTTTAGAGCTTGAATCTTTATGAGATTAGAACATACCTACATACTCTGGAAGTACGGATCACAATGCCTTCAAGGGTGATCCCTTGGACATGGATTCATAGCCACAGATGCTAAAGTTAGTCTGGAGAATCGAATGGATTCAAGTTTCCAATATAACGAGTTTCTTGTGCATAAGAAATAATATAGACTTTCAGACGAAAAAGGATTTTAGAGCATGAATCTTCATGTGACTTAGGAGTTGCCCATACATATTCTGGACTTGAAATCACTGAGCATGTTTTCATAGTCACTTATGCTAAGGTTAAACGCTAAGTTATAGAGATTCAGGGCTTTAAGAAATAAAAATGGTTTTAAGAAATTTCAGACTAATTTACTAGCTATAGAGAATTAGACTGTGTTAACGGCAGGAAATCCATTAACCTTGGTACCAAGTATGCCCGGGTAGATTAGAAGAAGGGACCTAGTTAAGTGCCCATTATTGTCACACTATGACCAGAGATTTACATTCAGAGTTTTTTTACATTACAAATATTGTTAACAAGAGAGAGATTTCTGTTTCTTAGGAGCTATGTTATTATGAGTTTAATTTATGGCATGAAAGTTAATTCATGAAATGGCTTTTGGGTTAGTAAAGTGATTATTTGAAAGTATGAAAGAGTTTATGATTTTAAGCTTATATGATTTCAAAATGATAGAGAATAGAGTAAATTTACTTTTGGAATGATAAAAGTATTAATTGAATATATAAGTACATACATATATAAAAGAAAAAATGATTTCGGATAGAAAGTGAATTAGAGAAACTATTTTATCGAAAATATAATTTGAATATGTATAAATGTACGTATAAGAAGGTTTTGGGATTGTAGACATGATTTTGGCATATTACGTTTTATGATTTCATACATTGTTTTTGTCCCATGAAGGGGGTTTAGGTGAGAATTTACTCAAGTTTTAGTGGCAAAACTCACCCCTCATTTCTCATTTTTACAGATAAGAACAGTGACAAATCTATGAAACTTAAGGAAGTGTCAGAAGGCAAGCTTCACCAGAGTTAGGCAATCGATTTTTGTCTAAAGTGCTCCAGGATAGTGCATGGCAGGGTTTGGATTAGGGTATGGGTTGTTGTATTCAGCATATCATGATAAGCTTTGAAATGTATTTCAATGGTATTTCAACGATATGAACAAATTTGTGATTTTGGATTGAACAAACATTATGAGGCTTTAGACATGATTATCTCAATTTCAGAATAAACCATTTATTTAGAGAAAGTGAAATTATGTTTTAAATAGACTTTTATGATCAGACAAGAGTTTCAGATGCGATTGTTTGATTTCAAGAAAGAGGTGATTGTATGTAGAAAAGTCAAGTTTTCTATTTTTTTTCATGGATTTTATGAATAGAGCATGCATATAAGGGCTAGGGTCAGGTGACGTAGAATGAGATTCTCACGTGTTAGTCACGGTCCAAATCCGTGACAAATGGTATGGGCGGTATTGCAAATTGACCTCTAGAGGACGATGAAATGGTGACAAGAATAAGGACAACTTTTAGGAAAGGAATAACACCTACTGAGTGGCTAGAAGAGGACCAAAAACCTTAGCTCTTGATACGATGTTATAAACTAAATTAGGAAGAGAAAAACACAAATAAGACTGAATAATATGTCTGTATTGTATGCTAGAGAGTGGTTACAGAGAGTCTATTTATAGACATGGAGAGTAAGCCTAATTAATAGAAAGAATCCATCTACAATAAATTACAAATTATCTACAAATCTGCCTAATATCAATATAGATCTATCAACTAGATATTATGCTAACAATAAGGATGTTTATAAATTTTTTGACATTTTTAAATTTATATTTGAGAACACCATAAATTAATTTTTCTTTCAATAAACACTATTTTGAAATAGTTTCATATGTTTAGGTAAAAGTTGGAATGGATTTCAATCCACTTATAAATAAAAACAGATTTTTGCAACTTTTGATTACAAGTAAAAATCCAATTATTTTATAATTTTAATTTTTTCCAAATATATTTCTAAGTATCAAGTATTATAATATATAAGTATTCATTTCATACCCATTTTAGTACTTTAACATATAAAATCAATTATTTTCATATCATCTAAACAAAACACACAACTTTATTTAAATTACTTTTAAAGGTAGAACATCCAACAAAAAATATTTTCAACTAATCAATTATAAAAATTAATTATATTTATAATTTATTATTTGTGTAATTTTTATCTTACAAATAATCTAAATATACACTAATCATAGTAATTATTTGCTTTGAAGTTTATAAGTATAGTTAATTTTTATTTGTTAATTTTTTTATATTATCATTTAATCATATATTATTACATAAATAAATATAATTAATTGTTACATATATTATTTAATAAATTATATAAATAAAATAATTTAATTGAATGATAATAAATACATTCAAATTAAATTTTCAAAGAACTCGGCCTCCTCAAAACCGCCATATTTGTCCAAGCGAACGTCACACGTGACTTCAATTTCCACGTGCAGTCAAGCAAACCTTCTGGTCTTTGCACGGCACCTGCTTGGAAACGGGAAAGCAACCACCATGGAATGCGGGAATCGAATCACTGATGTCCACCCATCATAGAATTTAATTGGAAGCTACACAAGAGACACGAGACGCAATATGATACTAATCATGAAACATGGACACGAGATATATATATATATATAAGACTCATTTTAAAAATTTTATAAGTGTCATTTATAGTATGACTTATGGCCCATAATTTTTATAATCTTGATTATTAATTATTTTTTTATAAAAATTACTTTCATATCTCTTTCATTAATACAACATAAATATTTCACATTAAATATTGGATTTCAAACCATTATAATTTTTAATTTAAATGATATAGTTGATCAAAATCTATAATACTAATGTACAAGACTCATTTGAAGGAAATTTTTACAGGTATCATTTCCAAAGTAATTAGACCCTAAATTGCATAATTTGAATAATTAAAAATCATAACTTTAATTATTATATATAATTAGAATATTATTGAAGATTATTATTAATTAATAGGTCTATAATTTTGAAATGTGAATTCAATTTTGAATTTATATGGTATATATGGAACGTGATTTCTATTAAAAAATGGAATGTGTATTATAAGTTAATATAATTAATTTCAAATTCAAATTTAATGTATATTCTTTTGATATATGTATTATTTAATATCAATTATCATTTATATTCATTTTTTACGTGATTTCAAAAATATTATTTCACTCAATTTATTCTCATATTTCTTATGATAAAAATTCACTTTATATTTGAATTTCATTTTCAAGAATCCTTTACATCTTTTCATTGAACAACTTCTTATCTTCTCTCATCCATGTCTTTTCTAATTTTTATTTTAATTGTTCTCATACATGATTTTTTTGATGAGATGAATAATGAGAAAGAAGTTTTTCTGGTAGTGTTGATAGCAACAATCAAGGAGTCCTTAGTGAGAGAGCTACATAAATTACCTATTGAAAACAAAATATTGTGATTAGAATAGAAAGACAAAGGTTTGGCGGGCCATAGGAATTAGTGAGGCATAATTATTTTTCATTTATCTTTGTATCCACCATTCTAAACCATAATTTATCTCATTCTTCTTAAGTTTGAATTTTTATATCTCTCTCTTCTTTTCCATTCTTTATTAGTTATTTGAATCTTTTCAATTATGTTATTGATCTTGATTTTATTTTTCATATATGAGAATTTAGCATTCGATTGAATCTTGATTTGGTTTTTTTTTTTAATTGACAGGGAACAACTCATTGAAAAAACAACAATGATTTATTTGAACAATATAGTGAAGGTTTTTATGCTAAAAATTGATGCCAAGCCTGAGATAATGGAGCTCTCTTATAGTGCCAGGGACAAGTGAGAACAAGATGAATCATTACTTGTGATTTGCATGTAAATTAAAGGATGTATCTGTGGTTGCTTTGACTTTGTTATTGACTTCTTTCATGTTACAATTTATTTATTTTCTACCATCGATGTGTAACTTGATAAATGATTTTCACTTGAAATTTGAGATAGAGATTATACATTAACTAAATTAAACTATTTATTTGTATCTTTTTCTTTTTACCAACACATATTTTAAATTTTAAAAGACATAATTTATTGAAACACTTTTTTCTAATGAGCATATTACATATAAATGTCAATTACTAATTGAATTCAAAATCATATTAAGATAAAATTGTGAGTATAGAAACAAAGATCAAACATGTTATCTGTATAAAGTGACAATAATTTATAAATTAATGCACTTTTATTTCTATATGAATAATAATAATAATAATAATAATAATAATAATAATAATATGTTATATTGCTATCAATATTTGAATTTTTATTTTAAAAATTGAATATTAATTAATAGTGAATAAATATCAATTATATTTGATCTAGACTATCATTTCCAATCAAATAAATGATGTTTAAAACCAATCAAATCCCTATATCGTGAAATAAATTATGGTATAATATTAATATTTAATAATCATTTTATAAAAAAATTTCATGTGTTATTCATAGTCATTTAGATCCCACTATTTCCTAATCTTTTTATTTAAAGTAAGCTTTTGAATTTAAATTACATTTTAATCATTAATTATTTTTCCTAATTATACTTTAATATCTATCTTCTATTAACATAATATAAATACTCTATGTTGAATATTATATTACTAATCAGTTTCACAATTTTTTAGTATTTCAAATATTACAAATCTTATTTTGGGAGGTACTCCAATCTATTATTCAGATTTTGTTATGAATTGGATGCTTGATATTTTATTGAAAGTAATTTTAAAATCGATACACTACTTTAATATTTTAAATCTTCTTCTTAATTAACATATATTGTACTATAATATCTCTATGTACTTTACTTGAAATTGAAAAATTATTATTCCATTTATATTTAATGATATTAATAATCTAATTTTACATGGGCGTAATTAGGGGAAAATGAAATTCAAATTGATAACAATAAGAGGATGTTTCTATATAAGAATCAATCATAATGTTCAAAATTTGTTGATATATTTATAAACATTAATAGATATTAATTGATTATTTTTTTCAATATATATATATATATATATATATATATATATATATATATTGTGATCTTATAATAAATCATTTTTATACTTTGATTAGAACTTATAAACAATATTATTTAATATGCACTTTACATAGGTAATAGTAAATGTGTACATCATGAACAAAAAAAAAAAAAAGATTCATTACATCATGTTATACACAATTTACATGATATGAGAAGAAAAAGAAATTTGTTATAAGTTTTAAAGTAGAATCCTATTTTATCCCACAAAAGATATCTATGGTATTGCATTAATTATTTAAACATTTTTGTCATCACATAAGTCCTATTAGAGTTTCCATATATAGTTAAATTTAAATAAAAAATATGAGAAATGCTATATAGTAAGCAAATATTGCCAGAATATTTCATAAAAATCATGTTGGATGCTTAATGGATTTCTAGATTATACCACTTTAATTTTATTATAATTATGGTCCTGCTATATTATTTTTTAAAAATTAAATTCTAGATTTTTTTTTTTGCTTTCTAGAACTCTTTTTTTCATTTTTAAAATCCCTCTAGACCAAGATTAGGGACAGGGACAAAGAAAATTGGGTCACAAGGACATGGAATGGGAAGATTGATTATGCAATTTAATTAACATAGAGCTAGGATAGGAAGCAAGAATAATTATATAATTTGTTTGGAACACAAAAATATTATACATTTTGTATAAAGTGGGGAAAATAAGTATGAAGGTTAAATAGTTTTTCTTAGTATTAAATAGAAAGTAAGAAGATTAAAGAGTTTGTATAGATAATAAGCTAAAAATAAAAAAACTATACAAATTTAATCAACTGTTATTGATTTTACATTAATTTTATTAATTTAGCTAATAATGTTTATTTATATATTGTTAAATTTAATAATCTATAATTGATTTATAATCTATCTATCTATAATACTAATATTTCAGACTCCTATGAGAGAAAGTTTTAAGTTATATGAAAATGATTTAGGGCTAAGCTTTAAAGAAGTTAATCATTAATTATTTTTTTAAAAATAAAACTATAATTATGATATATTATTAGAATATCATTGATAATCATATGCATTTAATAACAGGATTGCACTACAAAAATTAAATATATTTAAAACTTATCAATATTTAATTAAATCTATAATACTAATATTCAATACTCCTTTGGATTTTCTAGATGTAGCTTCAGAGTAATTTAGAACCCATAAATTTTATAACTTTAATAATTAATAAATTTTAAAAAAATTATAATCATAATTATCATATATCATTAGTTTACTATCATTGATTTATATAATTTCAATAGTATAATAATCATTTTTAATATCTTGGACAATTTATGTTGAAATCTACATGGCGAAAAATGTTGTACATTATTTTGATAACCTTATATATTGAAATTATTTAAAATAATTAGTTATAAATAAATTAAATAAATAATCAAAAGTAATTTTAAATTATATATTTTATTTTTAAAAATATAAATTTTTGAAAAAAGTTTAAATTAGATAAGTTATGTTACTTTACTTATATACTCTTAATTATCAATTAATTAATTAATATATAATATTAATTAATTACTATATAATTTTGTACCTATTGATAAAATGATAACAAATATATATATATATATATATATATATATAATATTATAAATTAACAAATATATTATTTAAATATAATGGATATATATATATATATATATCCATTATATTTAAATCAATATATTTGTTAATTTATAATTTTTTTATAAACTCAAAATTTAGCCTTAATATACTAAAATGAGGTAAATGACTCATTATATAATAAAAGTATTCACTATAATTGTTTATCAGTTTTATCTTATAAATCTTTTAGTATCTTTATTGGTTATTTTTGTTTTAGCCTTTTTTTAGTATTATATTTATGGTCTACAGTTAGTTATCATTTTTACATAACAATATTTATAAAAATCAAAAAGAGAATTTTAAAAATATTTATAAAGATAAAAACTAAATTTTAATATTTATAAAAGTCAAATACATATTTTAATATATTTATATACGGCTTAAATTCAAAATAGAAGAGAAAACAGTTTATGACATTATAATTTCCTCATTTAATGTAAAATTGAGCCTTATTTATCAAGCTAATACAATTTTAAGTTTTTTCAAATTATCCTTAAAAAATGATAAATTCGTTTGCTAAGTTTATTGAAAACTATTTGTTTTTCATTTTTGGAAGCTTAATATATAAATAGAATTTATCAAAAATTTCTCATACATTTCCTAAACAATGAATTTATTGAAGGTATAAAGGAAATTTTTGAGTTAGTGCTTGTAAATCAGTTAAAGAATCTCTTTGTTACATTATTAGTGACAAACACAATGAGCATGTCACAATTTTGTATAGAAGTATGTTTGGAAACTTTAAGAAAATAAAATCTTATATGACCAGAAAAATATATTAAGGAATTAATGTATGTTTTAAATTATAATTTAAATTTTTTATCAATGATTTTAATATTATATTTCCAAATTTTAAAGACAAATATCGCATTTTTTAGAATAAGTTGAGAGTTTCATATTGTCATCAAAAAAACCTTTTATTTTTTGTATATATTTTTATCCCAAATTCATAGTTAAATAATTTATTTTTAATTGAAATTAAAAATTATTTAATTCAAATGGAAGGTATTTGAAAGAGTTTAAGTTCATGTCATACCAAAATGATTCTTTATTCAATTAATTTCAAAGTCATCTCTTAGCTGAAGAGTTAGAGTATGACAGAGAGCAATTGTTTGATGATATTAAATGGTACTTATCTTTAATGAATGAAACTAGAGGATAATTTATGATAATATAATGGACTCAATAACCACTGAAAATGAAGTTTTTATTTTGTATATGGTTATGGAAGAACTGAAAAATATTCATTTAGAGAATATTTACTAAAATGATGTAGAAAGAAATGAGGTGCAATTGAAATCATGTAAATTAAATTTATTCATTATTTTTACTAATTAAAAGTATATTTTTATGTTTTTATAAATTAAATATTTTAATTTACTAAAAATATATAAATGGTTAGGATGATTAAAAAATTGTTGAAGCAATACTCAGGGATTAGCTGAAAAAGAGGATGAGAAAACACATTTAATCTTCACGAAACGGGCGAGTCGTCATTTGTTAAACGAAATAAGGACAATGAATGAGATCTCTACCCATGGAGATTTGCAATTTCCCATTTATATAAATTATTTATTTATATATATGTATAAAAGAAAATCTTAGCACACATTTATTTTTTTAATTATCTTTATTGAATTTACATTATGTATATATTTTTATTTTTAATTTGGATTATATTGCATTAGTACTATTTGTTACTCCATTCCTTTTAAAATATCTTCAATTTTGGACAACAAAGATATTAAGATAGATAATAAATGACATTGATAATTGAGTAAAATATAATGAATGTACTAATATATCCCTACATATTAATTAATATAGCACACTAATATTAAATGAAATGTTTTGAAAATGTGAAATTAATTAGGGATAGTTTTCGAAGAAAAAAATTAATGTTTTATTGAAACGCAAAATTGATAAATATTTTGAAATATAAAATTGTCTGAAATTGGACATATATTCTACAAGGGAATGAGTATTATGCATATTTATGTTTCGAATATTAAAATATTTTTCAATTTTTTTGAAATTATTTTAATAAATCCGTAAATATTGCGTACAAATTCAAATTCTCGTGAGAAATAGGGAATAGGGCCTGGATTGGATGAGAAGGGAACGAAGGACAAAATTCTAAACAATGACAGGGTGCGAACGACATATCTCATATTTCATAGATACTTATTGTCATCCATATTAATGGTATATGATACTGTAAATATATCCACTTATATTTTATTCTATTATTCATCAATTTCAACTATTGAAACGTGCAAAATTTACATAAAATAGATTTTTTATTGTTAGTTAAAAGTCATCTATTAAAATTTTCTCAACTTTACAAATATGATATTCAAAATAAGATATAAAATGGAATGACACATTTCAAATCTATACTCATTTGTATTTTGTTGATTTATTCAATTATTTAACAGTTAACTAACTTTCAAAATAAATTTATATACTTAATTTTCTATAAGATATATTTAAATAAACACCTATTCATTTTCAATAATGGTCAATAAATTATTTTTCATTATTATCCCGTGCATCGCATGGTAAAACGACATGTATATATATAAAAGTAAAATTTAATAAAAAATAATATATTATTTAAAATATTATTTATATAGGATTTATTTATGTTTTATTTTCTTCTAAATTTAAAAAATTATATATTATTTTTTTTTATAACCCTATTTATATTGTATTTTTCTATATTAGAGTAAGAAAAAAATACATTTTAAATTGAATATATATAAACTTGTGTAATTAATGTGTCATATAAGATCGGACATGAATACTTATATGACATGTAGATTTACACCCAATTGATATCTTTGGAAGACACGCACAAAAAAAAAAGGAGAAAAAAATAAGACACCTGAGTAACAAATATTTTTTGGAAAGGAAATAGAAAGGAGGGATTGTGAAAGGAAGGAAAGTGGAAGAAGGAAAAGATCTTTCGTCATTTGGTGCAAAGAAAATTAAAAAAGGAAAGATTAAACATGTAAAATATGTGGACCCATCTAAATTTTTTCCTCTCCCATATGGGTGGAAAAGTGTGGAAGGATAAGATGATATTTACATATTCTAAAAGTACCCACGCTCATTATTTACATATTGGTGACTTTAATATTTTTATTTTAAATAAATTTGAATAATTTATTTTTATTAATATTTTCTTATTTATTAGCTTGATATTATTCTAAACTTGTTATATTAAAAAATAGTTACATTTTCTATTTGATATTAATTAATAAAATTATTAAATATAAAATAAAGATATTGACTTGAATGCTTTTATATATTATAATTTTTATATTATTTTGATGGATAAATTTATGATAAAATTATAACTAATTTTAAATTTTCAATAATTTTTTAGATAGTTCTATAAAAAAAAATCTTTTATATTTTCATAATATAAGGATAAAAAAGTTATTTGATATCATTATTCTTTCTTTCATTTTACTTTTCTATCCAAACAAATAAAATAAATTAATCTTTCTTTTATTTTCTTTTTTCCCATATTCCTTTCATCTAAACATTCCTTTAAAAAATAAAAATCACCTCAATTTCTTTCATCTCTATTTCTTTTCACTCTATTTTCTTCTTTTTTATTTCTTTCCCTTGTCAATCAAAGCCTAAATTTAGTAATTGTAATTCGAAACACACGCAAAATAAAAATAAAAAGAAATATAAAAAAAGGCTCTGTCTAGTGACTCCTTTAAATTGGATTCAGCGTCACAAGTCACAGCCACAAGCCTTCTTCGTATACTATCTCTGCAACGCCTTTGGGGAAGTTCCATCCTCAATAATAATCACTCATATTCTGTTTTTTCATTCTTGATTCTTGTAATTCATTCATTCGTTTAATTTATTGAACACACGAGATATGGGAAGCGAAGGCGAGAACAGGGTGAGGAAACCTAGGTTCCTATGCCTTCATGGGTTCCGAACAAGTGCGGAAATCCACGAGAAACAGGTACACAAGTGGCCCCAGTCCGTTTTAGACAACCTTGATCTCGTCTTTCTGGATGCCCCTTTTCCTTGCCAGGGCAAATCTGACGTAGAAGGCATTTTTGATCCCCCTTACTACGAGTGGTTCCAGTTCAACAAGGTTCTCTTTTTCCAACTTTTCATATTTAATTTATTCTTCTTCCGATATGTAAGAATTTTAGAAGCTAATTAATGGTTAAACCATAGACATGTTTATATTGTGGTATAAGGTTTGTTTGTTGTTTTCGATGAATTCTAACAATTGATTGATTTGGGCGAACATGTTTATCCGTTTTACAACCATATATTGCTTCTGTGAATTCTCCCCTATGAATTCTTAACACTTGATTGCTTTTTGTTCATGTTTTTGTGGTACAACAGGAATTCACAGAGTATACCAACTTTGATGAGTGCCTGCAATATATTGAGGATTACATGATCAAGCACGGACCTTTTGATGGTCTTCTTGGTTTCTCCCAGGTAACTCTTATTTAATTCTGTTCCCGTTTGAAATTAAAAAAAAAAAAGGCAAATAATGAAATAAATCATTTTTTCTAGCTTTCAAAATTTTCTACATTTTTTTTTATTTTAATAGATTATAGATTATGAGATATTTTCATTTATTTGACTTCTATCTAAGCCGATATGAATTGGTCTGAGCAAGTATTTGAATGCGTTGATGTGTTTGAATTTGACAAATTAGGGGGCGATATTATCAGCTGCGCTGCCGGGTCTACAACAGAAGGTACGTGGAAAGCTGGAAACCTTGGTCGGTGGTGTCTATTGGTTGATTTTTTATTTTTTTTTTAGTTGTTGATTTTCTTTTGAATAGTTGTTATTCATGTTTTTTTGTTTCCTAGGTGTTTTTAGTTTATTTAGAATACATTTAATTATTTTGGAGGTATCTATAATTTTATTAAATTTTTATAGTTTAAAAATTTATGATGAAATTCTTATTTTTAATTAAATTTTATAATTTAAAAATTTATAATAAATATTTATCTTATATAAAAGTTTTCAATTAAATTTCTGTATTGTACAAAAACTTTCAATCAAAACTATTGAAACTTAATCACAAAATTTTTAAGTTATAGGAATTAAATTGAAAATTTTTATATAACATATGAATTAGATTACAATTAAATTATATGGACTTAATTGAAAATTTTTATATAATATAAAAATTTAATTCTAAATAAAATTTTAAATTATAAAGACTTAAGTACAGGGAAATTCATAATTATTAAACCGAATCTTTATGACCCAAAAAAAAAAAACGAATCTTTAGAATACTTAAACTAGAATGGGTATTTATTTATGTGCAGGGCGTAGCACTGACGAAGGTTCCTAAAGTGAAATTCTTGATAATAATAGGGGGAGCCAAGTTTAGGTCACCAACGGTGGCTGAGAAAGCGTATGCTTCTCCCATTCGCTGCCCCTCACTTCATTTTCTAGGTACTTCCGTTGCCCCCTTTTGGCTTATTTTATTTCTTGTCATTTCTTTTGAGTCAGATATTTCTTGTCATTTTTTTTTTTTTTTGGGGTCTGGTGTTTCTTGTGATTTTGACATAGCATATTCTACTCTGTCATTCACTCGCTTTCTTTTTGGGACATGCAATCATTCACTCGTTTTCCGTTGGTATATATTCGTTCTTCAAAAAGAGAAATAAAAGGAAAACAGAATATCCACGTCTCACTGCTTACGCGGTTGATACACCCGAAGAAAAAAAAAACAATGTTCTCTTTGGGTCCACATGTCACAACTTACTGTTGATTACAGACAAAAGAGACAAAAAAACGTGGCTGGTTAAAAGTGTGTCGCTTTGAAATGGGCTACATTCTAGGCCATATATATGTGTCTTTTTGTTTTTGATGGGATATATACATATGGCTTTAATGCTTTGGGTTAAATTAGTTTTAATCCAAAACCCCACAAGAAAAAAATGACTGAAGACAAAAACTTGCAATGTCAAATTGTTAGAATGGCGTTGACAGTATTAGAGCGTATTTAGGTATCGATTATTCTGGAGAAATTAATTAAATATTTTTTTTTTGGATTTAAAATTATTTGACCCAGAACAATGAATCTTGTATTGCTATACTAGTAAAAGTATTTGGCTCAACCATCCACTATATCAAAAAATTCTATAAATATAAGCATTTGATAGGATAAGTTAAAGGTATTTGACCCAACCATTCAATACTCACTACGTTAAGGTGTTAAAAGGATAAACATGAAATTCACTTTACAATAAAAATGGGTTGAGAATTGATTCTAATGTTGGTTAGAAAAAGAGTCATTCCCTGAAATTTTTTCATGCTTGCTGCAGGGGAGACAGATTTTTTGAGGCAATATGGGAGTGAACTGATAGAATCATGTGTTCAACCTGTTGTGATTCATCATCCCAAAGGACACACAATACCTAGATTAGGTACGCAGTTAAGCTTCTGTGTATTTTATCTGTTATCTGTTGATACTTAGATTGGTTATTAATTATTTAATATTGTATATATTCATTTGTTCTGAAAAAATAGCGATGTTATGTTGTATTTATATGAATAGTTTTCTTTTTCTTTTTTTTTTTTTGGCAGATGATGAGAGTTTGAAGACCATGATGACTTTCATTGAAAGAATTCAAAAAGATGTCTGAAAATAGAAAATGAGCTTGGAGGACGCGCCAATGCTCGAGAGTTTTTTGATAAAATAACAGTGTTACTTCTTGTACTTTTATACAAATCTGCTACTGTTTCAACATAATCAATTTTGTAAGGGGTGATGGTTCAAAACGCAAATATATATATGTATATTGTTTGTGCATGCAAAGGATAAATTGGCTTAACTTGCTGTATAGTGTAACCAAAAAAACTTGCTGTATAGTGCAAACAAATGCAATACAACTGTGAAGAAGGCTAACACATACCTACTCTACTAGCAGCCACAAAGCTTGTAAGGTTTAACATCCGTCCGTGACAAAGTCAAGAGCAAACTCCAATCAGTTCTTAACATTGTCGTCGATGAACACATTAGCCCCTAATATTTGACTTTAGGATCATAGCATCTTTCAAGCCCCAGATGGAGCAGGTGGCTGGTTTTGATGTTGGGCCTTGATGGGGCTTGGACAATGTTGGCCCATTTATTGACTTCCCCCCCCCCCCTCCCCCCTCCTTTGCCGTGTTGATCGTGAATCTGAGGTCGTTAAATTCTTAAATGCCATGGCAATGGTATCTCCACGTGATGGGCTTAGTGTAGGAGGGAGAGGGAGAAGGAGAGAGGAGAAGGGGGAGTGTTGAATCATCCAAATGAATTCTTCTTGAAAATTTTAAAACAAAACTCTTAGGTGCGTTTGCTTTGTTGTTTTCGTTTTCAGATTTGTAAAGGAAAAATTGAAAATGAAATTTTAAGGGGCTTTGCTTTGAGTTTCCAGTTTCAGTTTCAATTTTCAGTTTCAGCTTCCAGTTTTAGATTTGTAAAGGAAAATGAAAAACTGAAAACTCATCCAGTTTCAGTTTCACTTTCAGTTTCAGCTTTTGATTTGTGAAGGAAAAACTGAAATCTAAATTGAGTTTTCAGTTTTTAGTTTTCCTTCACAAATCTAAAACTAAAAAACTGAAACTCAAATAAAGCCTAGTTTTCAGTTTTTAGCTTTTCCTTCACAAATCTAAAAAACTGAAAACAGGAACAAACACACCCTTAAGTTCTTAGAACTTAGGGTAGCCAAAGTAAGGTTAGTTCTTCAGAACAATAATAGAAATAAATCTTAAGCAATAAATATAAGCACAAAGCAAGCGTACAAATAAAGTGAGAGATGGAAGATCACACAAGCAAATTTATATTGGTTTGGCTAATCGCATGCTTACATCCAATCTCCAACACAAATGTTGAAAGTTCCACTAACAGTGAATATTTTTGTACAAGCCTTTCCATGCTTACACCAAATAGTCTTTCTCTAGTAGATAGTCTTTGTCTAGTATTCTCAGCTACCCGTAGGTAGTCTTGTACTAGCCTCTCTAAACTACTTCACACTAACCATTACTAGGTCAAGGTTACAAGATGTGGTTGTTTTTTGGTTTGTGATTGAATAATACTCACCTAGAGTAAACACGCAAGCTCTCATAATGTTGTAGTGTCGTTTGAGAGTCACTTGAATGACTTAGTTTCTTACAAGAATATAACTCACAAAGGAGAATATTTGCTAAGCTTAGAGTGTGTAAGAAGGTTTCAAAAAGTTTTTGATTTTTTCTGAAGTGAACTTTCTAAAGGTTTCTGAAGACGAAGTTTCTAAGGATTGATCAAATACATTTAAGCACCTTAATTCTTTAAATGGCGACCTTTTATTGTTTATATTTTGAAAATAGTTGATGTTCCTAGAATGTTGGATTACCCTACACATGTTCTTCTTCAAATTGTTGCACGGAGAAAGTTTTTGAGACATCTTTACAAACAACCTTTTCTTTTGTAGCTATCATAATACCTTCGATGATGGAGAAATACTATTGTCCTTTCTTGTCTATTACGTGGCACATGTTGACTTCATAAAAGATTTTCTAAATGAGTCTGATCATAAAACAAGTTTCTTAATGATTAAGAAACTTTCTCATCAAAACACTTGGCTCGAGTTCAAACTAGGAAGTTCTTCTTTCTGAATTATTGTCAACCTTCTGAATGCATGAAAGTTCCTTCTAATTGTTAAAACTATCTTTCTAAAGTGCATTACAACTTTCTCAATGCTTTAATTACTTTCTAGACACGTTATGCATTAAACTCATCAAAAACTTGTGAAATTGAATTCGTTTTAACACTGAGTATGAAATTTGAGTTGCATTTTAATATTGTCATTAAGATTCTTAAAGAAAAAAAAATGCATGAGTTGTAATATATTAACATGTGCTTGATCTAGGACACTCATGCACACAATTAGTCATCTTTCTCAAATAATTTATTCAAAGATTGATTTGTTGTCACTCAAAGCTAATCTATGAGAAGCTTTGTCGAGGGTTCTGGAGCTTACAATATCTCCCTTTTTTATTATGACAAATCAATGTTTGAAAAAGTCCTTTAGAGAAAATGATTTACAAAAATGAACATATGAATTTCTGATAAGTTTTTTATGTTAAAAAAAAAACACATATCAAAAGATTTCTTTAGAAACATATATACAAGAGCTTAAGGGATTTTTGAACAACAAGAGTAATGCTCAAAAAGTTTCTCAATATATCTTAAATTTTAGAGGAACATTAGTTTTCTTCATAAATAAGAAACAAAATGTGTTTCTCATGGATACTTAAGCCCTTATCAAAATCATAGATATATAAAACTTCAAGATATATATGTGATCAGAACATAAGCACAAAATGATCAATTTGATCATAACATATAATAATGAGTCCTACGAACCATCAGATTACTATTCAACTAATTTTATAAATAAATTTATGGAAGTCCAACACCCTCACCTTCACCTTTGCCTTCTACGACCACCATCCCCCCTTCTTCACTCTCATCCCTTCACACTACCACCACCTCCCTCAACTCTACGCTGAGCGTAGCATCACAAATAGCAAAACACCCACATTTTCTAGAAACAAACACTCCATTGTTTCCTAAATAGTTCAACCTGCATACATCAATAACCATCTTCTTATCAAAATCAAAGGTAACTACCTCAACTCCAACATCCTTGACCATCTTCTTTCCCTTGGATCCCTTTAGCTTCACATCTTATGGAGTTGGTTTTAATTTGATGTATTTGTGCTTCAATAATTGTATTTAGTTTAAGGTAAATAGCTTAGGGTGGCAGGAAGATGGAGGGAGTTATAGAAGGGGAAGAAAGAGGGAGGTGCTAGAGGTTGCATTGGCGAGGGGTGGCAATAGTTGTGGAGGGTGATGATAAGAAAAATTGTAGTGATGACAGAAGGTGAGAGTAAGAGCACCTAGCGCGACCCAACTACAATCCCAAATTGCATTGGTTGGTGCATTAGGACGGTCCCACTGGCATTGAGTGCATTGGAGTGATGCTCTAAAGTGGGATTGGTCCTTTTAAGCTAGGACTTGCCTATTTCAG
Source organism: Dalbergia oliveri (assembly GCA_030441495.1). Taxonomy (NCBI): domain Eukaryota; kingdom Viridiplantae; phylum Streptophyta; class Magnoliopsida; order Fabales; family Fabaceae; genus Dalbergia; species Dalbergia oliveri. Next base: position 31,372,061 of record JAMLFY010000006.1, on the reverse strand, counting down.
TGAATAATATATAACACATGGGCATTTGGCAAGTGTTAGCTGCTTTTAATAATAATAAAATATTAAAAACTTATGGAGAAATATTCATGGAGCACAACAACTTCTCAGCATTATATTTTGAGAGAGTAATGTTACCAAAATTGAACCGTTGAGCATTTGTTTAAAAAAAAATTAACCTTGAACAGGTTCTATTTTTTGCACTAATAATTTATTAATTTTTATTCTCTATAAATATCATCTCTTTCTTCTTGTATTTTCATAATTCATTTCTACTCATTTCAATACCTTTCATATTCTCTCAACACAAATTCTCCTCCTCCATTACACAAATTCTATGCCTACATTCTTTCAAAAAATAAAATAAAATAAATAGATCCAAACCAATTAAATTTAAATTCTTTTCTCAATTACTTACAAAATTCCAACTTCCCTCAAAATCAAAATATCCAAAATTCACAATTTTCAAACCTTCAAAATCCAAATCCTAATTTACAAATTCCAAACTTTCTCCTCAATTCAAACATTCAGAATTTCAATGCTCAAATTCCTTCCAATGGGAAGAGAATAAACTGCGATAAGTTATTGGTTGAATGTGTCAATGGATCCTATTGTTGGTATAGACCAAAAAGCTAATGCATTTTGGGACCAAATTCGTGATTATTGTGAGCAAAGTAACCATGGCTTGATCAAAAGAGGGACAATTGAGATGAAGAAAAGATGGCATAGGATTAATGCCCAAGCTCAAAGATTTGGTGCTTGTCATGATCAAGCATCTCGAAGAATAGGGAGCGGTTCAAATGATAATGATATAACAGATTTGGCTCATAAAATCTTTAAAGCCACAAAAAAGAAGAAATGAAATTTTGTGAGACACTAGAATAAGCTTTAAAGGAAGCAAAAATGGAGATCTTAATCAATTGAGAGTGGAGGTTCCTAGAGAACAAAGATAAGTGTTTTTGGAGCGTATTCATCTTCATCAAGTCCAGAAACACCATCAGTTGAGGAAGTTAGTGTAGAGTCTCAGTTCGTCTAAGAGGCACCAAGACATCCAAGAGGAAGGGTAGGGGAAAGCAAAAGCCGATGAGAGTGGGTGCACTTTGGAAGAAGAGCCCTATTAAAACAAATCTACAACCATTAAGCAACTAGATTTCTATGATAATTATAAGAGTATCGAGGAAAAGAAATTGGTGCAAAGGGAGAAAATGACATCCATAAGAGAAAAGGAAATAAAAATGCAAATATTGAATACAGACATCTTTTTGATGAGAGAAGAACAACGATAGATTCAAGCTAAGGTGATGGAGAAAATTAAGGAAAAAATATGAGTAATTTATGTGTTGACTTAATCTAAATTTACTTGTCAGTTGTATTTTTAATTAAAATGTTGATTGTATTTTAAACTTATTCACTATTTCAATTATGCAATGTTTGTCATGTACTTTATTTTATAATATTGATTTTTAAAATTGTGAAAGGTTATTTAAAATTTGTTGTTACAAAACCAGCCGTTATAAAAATAGCCATTACATAAAACAACCATTAAGAAATGAGCCATTACAAAACTAGCGTTACAAAAGATAGCCGTTAAGAAACTAGCCGTTACAAAAAAATAGTCGTTTAGAAACTAGCCGTTACAAAATTAGTTGTTATAAAAAAAAAATGGCAATTACAAAATATGCTTATAAATATGGGCCTCATTCTTTCGCACTTGCTTATAATATCTTTCCTCCTCTTGCAATAAAAACTCATAAACCTCATATGCATTCATTACCCCTCCTAAAACACCATTTCACTCATGACCACCACTTAAATTTTCATTACTACATATGGGTAGAAAGTATAATGAACCCAATAACATATCTTGGGATGACATGATTGATGAAATCATGTTTAGTGATTTAGAGGACTACATTGCAAAAGCTATAATGAACCCAATATTTCAAGTGCATGAGCAAAGCTCTTCCTCCAAATCTCGTAGAAAGATATATGGAGACCGTGAAGCAGGACACGAACGCCTTTTCAAGGATTATTTTACACCTAATCTATTATACCCTCTTGTTACATTTCGACAAAGGTTCCAAATGGGAAGACATATATTCCTCCGCATTATGGATGTTATCTCAAGTATTGATCCATATTTCCAGCAAAGGTTCGATGTTGTAGGGAATAAAGGCTTATTTGCGTTGTAAAAATGCACAGCTGCCATGCGAATTTTTGCATACGCAGGACCAGTTGATGCCATAGACAATTATGTGCAGATAGGTGAAAGCATTGCAATTGAGTTCTTAGAAAAATTCATTGAAGACATAATTTTGGTATTTGAGTCTAAATATTTGAGGAAGTCTAACTCAAACGATGTTCAACACCTCCTAAAGATGGGGGAGGATTGTGGCTTCCCAGGCATGATGTGTAGCATTGACTGCATGCACTAATAGTGAAAAAATTATCCGAAAGCATGGAAAGGTATGTTCCTAAATGGTTACTATGGGGTTCTAGCTATAGTACTTGAAGTTGTGACTTCCTATGACCCATGGATATGGCATGCATTTTTTGGAGTTGCCTGGTTTGAATAATGACATCAACGTGTTAAACCGTTCACTAGTATTTGATGAAGTTCTAGAAGGTTGGGCTCAGAGGTAAACTACACTGTAAATGGTACCAATTACACCAAGGGGTACTATTTAACATATGGCATATATCTTGAATGGGCAACATTCGCCAAAACAATATTCCAACCACAGGAGATAAACAAAATAGTTTGCCAAATATCAAGTAAGGCAACAAAAGGATGTAGAACAAGCATTCAGAATGGTACAAGCTCGTTTTGCAATTATACGTGCTCCAGGATTATTTTAGAATAAGGAGAAACTTGGGAGGATAATGAGAGTTTGCATCATACTACATAACATGATTGTTAAGGATGAAAGGGACACATGCAAACTTTCCTCACTATCTTCTTACGATGATGTGGACAATGGCATATTACAACCAATACGTGGTGAGGAAACTTTATTTGCTCCATATGAGAGGTATATCCAAAACAATATCCAACTATGTGATACACAATGCATTGACAACTACAGACGAACTTGGTGGAACATATCTAGCAATTTCATAATGCTCTTTAAGTAATGTTTCAATTGTGTATTTTTTAAGTTATGTAATTTTTTTTCTAGTTACAATTATGTAATGTTTTAGGGATGTATATTTCAATTATGTGATATTTCAATCATGTATGTTTCAATTATACATGTTTCAGTTATGTAATGTTTCAATAATGCAAGTTTTAGTTATGTAATGTTTCAATTATGCATGTTTCAGTTATGTATGTTTCAATTATATAATGTTTCAATTATATAGCACTTCTAAAAAATATATTAATTTTTTAATATATTAACTTTCAATTTAAAAATTTTTATTCAAAATTTAATTTTAAAAAGACTAATGATAAAAAGTTAATTTTATTTGAAAAAATAAAAAATAGCATTTTTAATCTAATCTTAAAATTAAATTGCATATTTGTAATAGAATATTTAACATAAGTTAATTTTTTTTTAACTTTAAAAAATATATGAGACTAAAAGTGAGATCAAAATTGGAACCTTCCACCTAGTGAATGATCCCCATCATTGGAGGTTCTCTAAAAGGATGGTGCTGGTGGAGGGTGAGAGAGAGTGGGAATAGGATTTAGGAAGGAACAAATTTTGGATGCCTAATCACTAAATAACGTCATTTAAGTTATCCATATATCCAACTAACAGTCATTAAAAAAGGAACTAAGATCATCTATGAACGAAGATAGAAATCTTATGTTCTCAAATGGTATCACATTCTCTATTCTTCTAATTATTTATTGATATGTGACAAATAGGTATCATATATTTGGTAATTTGGTAATTTATAAATTTGTGTTGATTCTTATTTTTTCACGTTTCAATAAATGATTGAGAAGACAGAAATGAAAATACTATTTAAGACAGAATATTTTTATCCCTCTAATGGTGGGACCATATAAAGTTCCTCGTTTGGTCCCACCATTGCCATAGTTACATCATTTGTGTCATAAAAAACAAAGAGGGAGCAAGAGTGTCTATTTCCTCTCTAATGGAAAGGACCAACCATGGTCTCCACCGTGGCCCCATATGATTTTTTAAATAAAAAATTAACATATTTATCAAATGCTATATTTTAATATCTTATATTATGTAATTTTATTTTTGACTTGGATAAAAATATAAAATTATCCTATAGAATATTTTTTATTTAAAATAAATTTGTAATAAATTAAATTGTGGAGAAATATTTCATACACTTTTTTAAAGTTAAAATGTAAAAAATTCAAATAAATATTTTAATATGAAATTTTATATTTTGGTTGGATAAAAATACAAACTTTTCAAATAATTTTTTTTAGTATTTATTTTTAAAAAAAATTAGACGTGTCTTTAAAATATTCAAAACTATTCAGGAAGATATGTCAAAAAGAAGTTGGAATAGATTGATATTAATAGAGTAAGAATCAAAATAAATTAATAATATTTTCATTTATAACCGTTCCACACTTCAACAGCAAAGATTGTGATTTGAAAATAAAAAATAAAAAACGGGCTGACATAGGTGAACACATGTTAACTCTACGTTTGGTCTCGTACAAACTGAGAGAGTTACGCAGCTTCGCAGTCCTAGTCCCATTTGATCTCCTGCTTCAAAATAACATCGTTGGAGGTGCTCTCATAGGGGTTAACACTGTTCAACTTCTGTATTTGTTAAGTAGTAAGTACCATGGGATGTGATGAGAAACTAATTTGAGAATTTACTTTAAGCTAATAACAAGAAATGAAAGACGAGGCTCAACTTTGAATTCTAATATACATAAAAGTACGTCAAATTGTTAAGGTTCAGACACAACTCTATTTAGCTATAAATTGAATACTACTAAATCGTTAATAGAAATTACAATTTAATTATTTGGAAAAATCGAACTTTATATCCTAAATTATATGTCATCTGCACTTTAGCATATAAATCTTAAAAGTAAGCAAGCTAACTTCCTAAACTTTAACAAATACAATTTTAAAACATGTGTAAATTGACTTCTGAATTTTTTTAAATATACAATTTGATATCCTAATTTTTTTTTCTTATTGATTTTGTGATATTTTTGTTCACAATTGACCAAAAAATTAACAAAAGAATTAGTTTGCAATTCAAAAATATTCAAAGGATTAAACTGCACAATTTTAAAATTTAGGATGTAAAATGCAAATAATTGACACTAGAACCGCCTATGAATACATTAAAGTGGCGTTGATTCTTTTTTTTAAATCAAACTCACCAATGGCGAGATTTTTTAAAACACCATAGTCTTGTAATTATCTCTATAATACGGAAATTTTAAACTCAAACCCCATATTTTAAATAATTTCCTCTCTGTTTTGGATTTTAAAGAGCTCAAAAGTACTTTTATCCACTCAAGGAAAACCAAGAATAACTGTTATTTAGATGCATATAGAAAAACTAAAATTACATCAGTACCTTTTTGTAACTCTTTTCACCTTTATCTAATATATATATATTGGGGTTCCTCTTTAATTTCTCTATACACTTCTTTCTCTTACATCTCTCTAAAATATCAATTCTCCCCATTTTTCACCACCTACAAGCCAATAAACACCATCGATCCCAACCAAATTCAACTCCTTCTTGCATCTTATTTTTATTTTTATATATTTTAGCATTTGAAAATTTTTCAATTTGAAATTATGTTACAACATTAATAATTTTACAATCATGCTATTTGTTTTCATTTGATATTAACAATTTTTTCGGATATGGTTTTCATTTATAGAATATACCTGTTATAATTATTATAATAATAAATATAATTAATTAGTACAATTGATTTCAACTGACTTTATTTTGATTATTAATTTTAATTTTTGTTTAACTTATTTATTATTAAATATAAAATCTTTTTGGGTCAAAATATTTATTAAGGGAATATACTAATTATAATGATAAATATAATTTATTATAGTTAATTCTGATTTGATTATCAATCATCATTCCTAGTTTTCAATTAAATCAGATATACTAAATTTTTTTAAAGCTAGATATTAGCTTTAAAGGCTAATATTTGACATAGGATTTGAAAAAAATAAATTAAATATTTTTTAAAATTAAATGTGAATACTTTTTTGTTAAGGCTATATATTTATTCAAAAAATATATCAATCACAGTAATTATAATAAATTAATTATTAATTATAATTTATTACTAATCATGATTCATATTTTCCTATTAAATTAGATAACTAATTAAGCAATATTTTTTTTTATTAGAGATGCTAAATGACTTAGATAGGATAAGTACGAAAAAAAAGAATCTAATTTAATAAAAGATCATTTGTGCACATGACAAAAAAATGATAAAAGAAAGATAATATCGCACAAAATAAAGCACTAAACGCTTATATAAAAATCACAAAAAGCGTTTGATAAAAATAATATTTTTTCTTTTTTATATATATTTGAACATTTTTAATTTTAAAGTTGAAATTGAGATTACAACATCAGTTATTTTCTGTCATGTTCTTTGTTTTTTATGAAATTTTTTTGTTAGGTCTTAAATTTATAAAAACTAGCAGTTATAATAATTATAATAATCAATATAATTAATTACAATTTATTTAAAAAATGTAATAATTGGGCTTACTACATAAATATATGAAGTATAATTTTTTAAATGTAGATAAATAAATTCAATATTAAATAATTTTTTGACTTATTAATTATTCAGTACATCGTACAGATAATAAACTAGTATTATATAACATAAACAAAACATTCCATACCCCTTTATTGTAGTTTACTATACACAATATCAATATTTTTCATACAATTCAAATAAAATACGTAATCTTAAAACCACCTTTTAGTTAAAATATTCAAATATAAATCGATTAATTATCATAATTAATTATATAAAAAACGCTTGTGTAGTTGATATAATTAACTACTTATTCCATTGTTGGCTTTTTCCATACTGCGATAATCAAAATAAAAAAATATTATATAGTTAGATAACTGTGAGACATCCAAGTTATTTCCCTGTCTTACAATGCAAGACCAATTCTGTAATATAAAATAAAATAGAAAAAATTACTAGGGACTAACTTTTTGCGCATGAAGTACTTTGATTGCCACTCTCCTTATATAAACGATGTCTCCTAATTACGTAGCCCCTTAGCTTGTCCTCCTTGAACTGAGTTGTTTCTAAAATAAAGTTCGAAACTTGTTTTTTATTTTTTATTTTTGAAAAAAATCACACTTCTAAAACCATACTGACAGATGAGCATGCAAACCTTGCATATATCGATTAATGATGAGCAAATAATTAACTAGTAGCATATATATATATATATATATATATATATATATATATATATATATATATATATATATTGATTGATCAGCGTATTTACAATCTGTTCTTTTCTTAAAAATTAGGTTGTTGATCCATTAACTAATCAGTATATGTTAATCAATAATTTTATACATCATTAACTGATATAAGTTAAGTCTCATAGACGCCTCCTCCTTCACTTTTTATATTGGACTAGAATTTTTTTTTAATTTTACCAAAAAAAAAAATACCGCAGTCAGTGGCTTAATTACATTTTATTAATAATCTTTTTTAAAAAAAATACAAAGAGATTAAATTCTATATAAATGAGAGAATAAAATTATTTTACACTGTAAACTAAAATATTTTTATTAATTAATTTTACACTGAGATTATAACAATTAACCTCATATACAAAATATAACAATTTTTTATTTTAATCTGTGCAGCTTTTTTTAAAAACAAAAACTATAGAGGTTTTCTATACATATGTGATCACCCACGTGCAACTGAAAGTTGAAAACACTAACATACAGCGACCGGAGGCATGCATTTGTGACTAACTAAACAAAAACATTTGAGACTAAACCTAAACCAACACTGATAATTTATCAATGAGCAGTCACTTCAAAAAAATACCATTCATAAACTGAATATAGCTTGGGAAAAATTGAAAGATGAAAATAACAAATAGATAAGCAAAAACTAGTTGGCAAGGGTTACTGTTCATCATCATCATAATCAGGAAAAGTCTGTGCACAATCTGACCTGCAAGACTGTGATCTGTGTGACCCGTCAGGCAAACAGTGTACGAGTTTGCCGCGTGAATGCCCACTCTTAGTTTAGTTTGTTCTTCCATTACTTTCTCGCTTTTCACACCAAAACGACCAAATACATACGAGAATTATTGAAAATAATTCAAGGGAGAGCCTTTTTCTTTATTCTACCTAGAGATTCAAACAAAAAATAAAAAAATAATAATAAGGTTAAAAACGTAACAGCGACCCAACAGGAGGGAAGAAATTAAACTGAAAGTCTATAGAATAATTCATAATGGAGAACGAGGTACATCTTCTTCAGCAAGTACTGGATATAAGTGTAAGCCAAAAAAAAAAAGGAACAAAAAGTTAATGGAGGAGCCAAAATGCTATGGCAATTAATTTCACAAACAAATTACTGTATACTCACGTCACTTTGGGTCATGAATTATCTCTTTGAATATTTGTGAATTAATTTCTCAGCTGGCTAACGATTGAGTGTGTTCAGAATGGGGAGATAAATATGGTGGGGACTTTAGGACATTAATATGAGTGAGAGATGAGAATCAAAGATGGAGCGATGAGAAAAAGAAGGAAATGCAAATTTAAACAGCTTGGCATTTTCAACGTAAGTTTTGTTATTAAAACATTAAAAAAAGTGGGTGCTTTAGAACTATTGGATTTAATGTTATGGATATGGGGTTTGAAATCCATGATCATATCCAATGATTTAGAGTGTTAGAGATCCACTTTTTTGAATGCTTGAATAATATTTTTGCTTCAACATTGCATGCTATACACGATAAATCCAACTTACTGTACGCCACCATTGCATACTCTCGGGCTGATTTTCAGCATATATCACCTGAAGATATGATGATGAAATCGCTAGCAAGATTCTCCACAAATTAACTTGGTTTTACTTTGTCTTTATTTGGTTTTACTTTGTCTTTATTAGGTTTTACTTTACAGATAAACGATGATTAATTCGCAATTATTGTACACCAGTACATCTTCACCTGATACTGCAAATTGTTAATTATCCCTTACCTAATGCCTGCTAGCTGAAGAAGGTTCCACAGAACTTGCCATTAATTTCCAACATGAAACTAAAAATCTCCACCACCCACTAAAACAAAAAAAAAAAAAATCCCACAAAACAACGCTAAACTGAAATCAACTAGTTAGAAGTAAGAACCTAGCCTGATATCTCCATTAAAACTTCACAATCATCACATTACACAATTCTTTCTCCTCTTTTTCCTTCAACAACACAAGCCCATCCCATGACCCATTGTCACTAAAATGAGCCAAAACTATGTCGTTTCACAGACAGAGAGTGAGAGCGACACCAAAAATCCACAAAGAAAGAGAACAATAACTAACAAATGACACAATTAAATTTAATCACTGTCATTTACGGGAAATTAGGGTTTCTTACCAAGAGTGTTCTTGTTATTGTGCATCCAAACCTTGAGTACGTTCCTCTTCACGCAAGCTTCGGCACAGAACTGCTCCACCAGGGCCTCATCGTGCTTCTGTATCCTCCACCCAACCTGCTCCGCGAACGCCAGCATCTTCTCCTTCTGCTCCTGCGTGAACTTCGTCCTGAACCTCTTCTTCGTCGTTCCTCCTCCGCCGCCACCGCCGCCGCCGCTGCTGCTAGGGTTCGACATGTCCTCCTCCTCCCTGCTGAATCCGCCGCCGGAAACATCCGCCGCAGGGAGTGCCAGCGGCCGGTGCTGAGCCATCGGAGGAGTCGCCATGTGAAGGTAGCCGGCGCCAGCGGCGGGGTACGGCAGGCCGCGGTGGTGGTAGTAAGGGGAGAATTGGTGGAGATGCGGCGGCTGAGGCGGTTGTGGACGGTGATGGTGGTGGTGGTGGAAGGGGCTGGTCTCGCCGTCGATCTCCTTGCGGTGGAAGTTCCGGTGGCAGTTACAGGCGGCGCAGATCACGCCCTCCAGCGTGCCGTCCTCGCCGGCGGCCATGAACTCGCAGCAGCCGTCGACGGCGTGACCGCCGAAGCTCACGGCGTGGTTCTTCTGGCATTCCCGGTACCTTGCCGCCGCCGCCGTCCCCTTCCTTCCAATGGCGGTGGATGCGGCGGCCGCTCCCTCGGCACCGCCGAGTTTGGCTGAGTTTCCGAGTGAGTCGTAATTAGCCGGCGCCGGCTCCGGCTCCGGGATCTCCATTTCCTCCTCTTGGTCTTCTTGCTCGTCAAATTCCATATCACTCCAACTTCTCTTTCTAAAAAATGAAAAGATAATAAATATATATATTTTTTTGTTTTTCTCTTGTTTGTTATGGGGTTTGGTTGTGTTGTGTGCCCTAGGCTATGTTGTTTGAGAATTTGAGATGGGAGTGGGAGATTGAAGATCTGTCTACATGAGCGGTGAGGTGAGCGAAGGCAAGTGAAATGATAAAAACATTGGGATTTCACTGGGATGATAAGCCTCCAAGCTAAGTTGGATGTGTGTTTTTATTTATATATATATGTTGGATGCGATAATAGTAATTATTTAATTTAATAAAATAGTAATGTTATAGTGGGGATAATATTTAGAATAAAATTCTAATTTAGTCTTTTATATTTATAATAAGAAATAAATTGAAAATCTTAACGTGATCTTTTTATTAAATTGTCTTATGAGATGTGTCTTATTAATTTATTTATGTGTATTATTAATTTTTATTATAAATCTTAATATGTCTCACTCCTTTAAATAATATCATTTAGACTTTTTTTTTATCTTCTCTTATCATAATTCTATGTTCATAAGAAAATTTTAACTTTAAATTATCTTTTATTCTACACAAAATAAGGCACATACACATTTCAGTTAACGGCTAAATGATAATATGATATATGAATCAACTTATTCCTATTTATAAAATTTGAGATATTATAATAAAATTTTTTAAATTTAAAAGGTTAATTTATTCTCACTGTAAATCTCATGAGCTAAATTGAAATTTTAATAAAATATTTATTTGTTTAAGTTGGCACGAGAAGATAAGAGATGGGAGGAGGATGTGGTCATCAATAACCGGTCTGTAGAAAAGAGGTGTCTCATTCTCGAAAGCCTTTTAAACGCTTCCCATTACATAATTAACACCTGTACCTATTATGTTCAGATATTTACCTTTTACTTTAATGAAAAAATTTCTATGTATACAGTATATTTAACATGAATATTGAAACATACACATATTAAAATGAGGTCAATTTAATTTCAACTGACAACACTTTTTTTTATTAGAATTTCAACTGACACCACTCTTTTACTTTAACCGGCCGTACATAACTCATTTCTCCACTATTAGCCTTATATTTTTTTTCTTCTTATTTTATAAATGAGTTGCACATATATTCTTTACACAAAACTACAAAAGATAACGAAATAAGTAGCCAAGGTTAACAGACCGGTCCTAGTAAAAATGAAAATGTAAGTGGAGAAACGTTGAACCCGTTTACAATTACAATTAGTTACTATTTTTGGCAAAGCATAAGCATAATAAAGAGGGTGGAGGGGGTGAAAGTGGAGAGATGGAAATGAGAAAGAGCATGTGCTTGGAGAGGGAGAGAGAGAGAGAGAGAGAGGAGAGAGGTAATATGGTTTTGGGTTGGTGTGAAAAGGTGAAAAGGGGAAAGTAGTGGAGGAGGGGAGTGGTAATGCTTTTGTATGCGAGGTGATGGAATGAGAGATGATTACATTGATGTGGTTGTGTAAATGGCAGCAGAAATGGGAATGGGGGAGGAGAGAGAGAGAGAGAGGATTGAGGAAACCATAAAACGAAACAAAAAACTTAGGACACGGACTTCACATCGGACGAATTAATCTCTGTCGGCATTTATGGGAGCTACCTACGTGCCCTCCTTCTCCGACAGGAAATGACGTCACTATCCCCTCACCACTTCCCACTCTCTCTCTTTCCTCTTCTTTTCGTTTTTTTTTTTTGTGGGGTTCAATCTGTACCATCATTATTAGGGATTAGCGTTAACGTTACTCTTTCTCTTGCTTTGCCAAGGTGAGGTCAATACTCCGCGGTTCATGCAGTTACAACAAAATGTCAGACCCATCATCATCATCATCGTTATCTACTGAAGCCAAGACAAATTTTCGGGCATTCTATAAATCAGTTGATATGATGATTAACGACGTGAGATTACTAGTTCATAGATAAATATGTTCTAATTAGAGTCTCGAGTTCAGACTCGTATCATGCCCCAGTTCATTAATAATGAGGCCTAAATTTCAGTTTTAAATTTGGCTTGTTTGAAGTTTACCGAGTTTGAGTTATAGCTAGCTTGATTAGCACATAGATTGAGCCTTTTAGCTTAATAAGTTTGGATATAATTTAAATGTTATGTACACATGATAAGAAACTATCAAGTTAATTATATTTATTGTTCATAATCAATAAGCTATAATATAAATATAATAAAATACATAATATATATATATATCGAGCTTGCTCATAAGATAATGAGTTAAATATAGTAAAATTCAAGTTCAGCTCATTTAATAAACAGGCTCAAATCATTAGCTCAAACTCAATTTATAAGCTTATCATTAGTTTATCTTATTAAGCTATTAACAAAATGAGTTGAAAATAATTCACTAGCTAACTTGACCCATTTTTAACCCTAATTATAACACCAATAGAATGATTTTATAAGTGTTTAAGGTTAACTAGAGTGTTAAGTTTTTGTTTTCTATTTATATCTACTGTTTTATTTAATAATTATATATATATATATATATATATATACACACAGACATAGTTTTCTTTTTAAAAAAATGAGTGGCTTAAAACTAAAGGTGCATATTTATTTTAAACAAAATATTCATACACTCAGATAAGAGAATTAAATCGAAAAGATATAATTGAGTTGATATTAGATTAAAATATTGTCTATAACCTAATTAAGAAAATTCTTTCCGAAGCTAAAGCACATGGCGCCCTAACCACTGATCCCTAGTGCAATGTTACGTTTTAAAAATGTGGCCCTTTTTTTATTATTATGAAAGTGCAAGGAAATTTGCTAGCCTAGGATCTCGATCTTCACTAAAGTAATCTAAAAGAAGTTATTTAGGTTCGACTAAAAAGCTTATTCCACCTCAGACCAATTTCGGTAAAAGGAATTTACATTTTCTTATATTAGACATATGTTAGAATTTATATAGGCGTGGTATATTAAGATTTTTGATAAGTTTATATCATTTAGTATAGTTATACTTCTTATAAGTAAACATATCGAATTATACATTTGGAGAGTTGTTAAGGAAAATGATACATACATGTCAGACCAACATGATTGGAATTAAGACAATTGCAACTGGAGATGGATAGCTGGCTACAAGTGATAACAGAAAAGGAAGGAAAGCAATTATGGATAGCAATACGCATTATTGTTTGTGTTGACAAAGGGAGGCCCAAAATGCAGAGCAGCTGACCCTGGAAACATGATGAAAATAATTAAGAAAGAGAAAATCAGGGATATTGAACCAGTTAAGGTATTGGTTTAAAAGTTTGAGGTCAATCAATTTGACTAGGATTCAATTAATATATAATATATATATATATATATATATATGATTAATTATAATATAAATAAATATATTAAATCATTAAGATTAATATAATCAACAAAAAAATATTCATGGGTCTATAAAAATAAAACATAATCTATATAAAATTTCTCTAGTCTTAGCCTCATAACACCGTTACAAAGCATTTGAAAATAATATTTGTTAGTGACCAACAAAGTTTATGGTGAGGTATGTGAATGACGAGAGAAAATAATAACAACCCAATAATTTCTGTGCTCTTCTTTGGTTCTATTTTATTTTTTGCTTTGTAGCTGCCATAAAATATCAATATTTAAGTTTTAAAAAAACTTAAAAAAAATTCCAATCCGGTTACCTGCTTTTTGCTTTTCCCAATTGGTTTTGATTTCTCTCAATTTTTGAAGCTTAACCAGACCAACCAATAAACTAATTCTTGATTGGACCTCGATCCAAATTTTCTCTTCCATGAAAATAATTCATATCAAGACCTCTTATAGGATTTGGTCAGATCTCCAGGAGCTTCAGGTCTAAGCTTTGCTAGCTAACCATTTATAAAACAGTGATGAAGGTATATATTGAATATGATGGATTTCAACTTGGTTTCTAAATTTGAGTGAAATTAAAAGACAATAAAAATCTTCATCTGAACTCCTCAAATGCAAAACTATGCATGTAATTATAATAAGCTTTACAGTATGTAATTAATTATTGGAAGATCACTTCATTAATAAATAAATTCACAAATTGATCAATTCTTTGTCCAATAGTGATGTTAACATGTTTTAAAAAATGAACTTAATTAAGAATGTGTGAACATGATTTTAAGTTTAAAAACTTATGTTCTTCAGTTTCTAATTGATATCTATGAAATTTTTTATGATTGTTTAGGATAAAATTAATAAAATAGATTTTGAAATCGGTATGTAATAAAACATTTTGAACTTAATTATTTCAGTAAGTTATGAATTAATTAGCACACAAAAGTTATAATCAAATTTATAGGTTCAGTTGAAGTTGTAGATGCTTCTTTCTCTTAACTAATGTCTCAAGTTAAAGCCCTATGGAGTAGTGATTATTGGAAGAATTATACAATTTATGAGATTTCAAATGCTTTAACATGAATATTTTTAGTAGGAAAATACATACAAATCTTATTTAAAGAAATTAGATAGGTTAAATGTTTCAATGATCCAATTGTATCACTCACTCGTTTAGTTATCTATCTCTCATTTTATTTACATATATAAATTAAAAGAAATCTATATATACCAAACTCTCACTTTTCTAAGATTAATTACGCATATCCATTATTTTTTTTAATGTAGGCAAAATCGGTTAACTAACATTATATTAGATTTCAAGTGACCAAAACAAATAGAAATTGGTCACTAATATTTAGATTTCCTTTTGTTATTTTAGTGCTTGGAATCGGTAAACAATAAATAGATTTCCTTGTGTGTGTGTGTGTGTGTGTTTTTTTTTTATATATATTTGAATCGATTGATAACTAATAGATTTCCTTTTTCTTTTTTAGCATCTGAAATCGGTCAAGAACAGTCAGATTTCCAAATTCTTTTGCCTTAACTGATTTCCAATTTTTTTTTGCATGCACCTTTTTTGTGGGTTGATGAAAATGTATTTGAAAAAACAAAAAGAAAATATAAAACATGTCTCATAGTCGAGCCTCACAATCAAAAGTCATGTATGATTCCACTGCTGATTGCATAAAAAATATAATTAAGTATATCCGGTGTTGAATTGTATAATAAAATAAATGTTTAATTATTCTATAGGTCTCTATAGTTTCAATTAATTTTTAATTTAATCCCCATAATTTAAAAATTTATAATAAAATCTCTATAACATAAAATTTTTTTAATCAAGTCCCTATAATTTAATAATTTGTGATTAAGTCCCTATACTATACAAAAATTTTCAATTAAATTGTTATAGCTTAAAAGTTTTGTGATCAAATCCTTATAACTTTGTATAATATAGGGATTTGATTGAAACTTTTGTGCACAGTATAAGGACTTAAATGAAAATTTTTGTACATTATAAGAAATTTATTTCAAATTTTTAAATTATAAAATTTTTTGTATAGTATAGAGACTTGA
>JAMLFY010000006.1:31334708-31355708 GCA_030441495.1 Dalbergia oliveri | reverse complement strand
CAAGTGCAATTACATTGTGGTTGGTGGATTTTGCAGCTTCTCTGTCATTGATCGATGGCAATGTGAAGCGAGGAAGAGGTGGTGGTGGTTCTAAATTTTCAAATTCAAAATGTTACTCACAATGTTGTGAATTATAATTTATACAATATATAAGGAAGTTTAATTTTTATGTACTAGTTTAAAAATAAAAAAAATATTATACCGTAATCAATCAAATCGTTTCATTTATATGATTTTTTAAGAAGTAGATATGAATTTAATATTTGTCAATATACTATTTAAAATAATCTAGTATTCCGATCAGCATTAAAAATTTGAGCAATGATAAACTTTATCCGGCTATAATACCAGAAACATTTTTCTTTTGGGAGAAGCCATTACTGTTTGAGGGATTAAAACCCGCCAAATTTCTCAAAAGCAAAACTTACAAATTACTATATTAATAATATAATTAAAACTCAAAATATGAGTATTATTTATTGAGTGATAATGTCCTCACAAGCTTGTTTTCTCACGTAGTCACGACCTCAGTGGAGAATTGTGATGTGGGAGACATTCAGGCGAAGCCGTCAGGGGGAACAAGATATGAAGGACAACTAACTAATTAATGATTAATTTCCGGTGTGAAGGACAACTAATAATATTATAATAATTCAATATGATAATTAAGTTTCCAACTTTGTGGTCTCCGTTTGTTGAGCATGTCGAAGTGTAGATTCTGTCGGGTCTCAACATTACGTTATAAAATACTAAACTAGTGGACAAGTAGGTAATATAACTAGATATACGAATTCTTTATCCTAACCCCAACCTAATCTCCACATGGCACTTGGGATTCACAAACTCATTATCCCGAAGATTGCGGTGGCAGCTTAGTGGCAATCTAATACGCTAAATTGCTATTTGGCCAGTTCCATGTCACATACTCACGAGGGTTAATTAGTTTTTTTTTATATATAAATAAGGGTTAATTAGGTTTAATCAAAGAAAAGACAACTTGCAAGAACTTCTCCTTTTCCTTTTTTTTTTTTAGAAAAATATCAATTATGAGTTATAAAGAACTTGAATTGTGCCACACTTTGCACAATAGTAGAAAATCAAACATGGTTTATATTGTCATAACTCATGAGTTAATTCTGTGTCCCATATCTAAATCTTACATTTTTACTATATGGAGACTTACTGGGATCAGCATCTAACAAGTAAATTTGCAGGTGAACTTGTTCTTATCTTGTATTCCAATTTTAGTAAGGCGTGAACTTGTAAAAAACATGATAATCATTCAAAAGTAACAAATATAAATACTGGATAAAAAATGAACACGGCCACACGGGTTACAGGCTTTGGACGTTGACGTTTAAATTTGATTTTGTATACTGTATTGAATTATATATTGCATAAAAAATATAAGATTTTTCTAACGAATATTCTAAAAACACTCTAGTTAAAAAAGTGAAAATGGTAAGTTTTATATTGAATAATAAGTATTTGAAGTTTTTAATGTACTTGATGTATCTATAAGCTTAATATACTTTAGTGCATTTGATATGTCATATTAGGCGTAATAATATAATCTTATACTATACATTATATTTTTATATGTTGTTGATGATAACAACGTATTATATAAGTTATATATTATAATTTTCTTATACGTTAAAATACTGTATAACTTAATATAATTAGGAGGCGTATTAAGACTGATTAACTTTTAACGTATAAAATTACTTTTATTTTTTAATATTTTATTAAAATAAAATAATTCTTAAATAAATAATAATAAGTAAAAATTTATAAATAAAATTATTCATAATAAATAAATATTGTTAAAAAATAATATATGATATCAATCTAGATATATACAATAAAAATAAAAAATTAATTATAATTAATAAATATTAAATAAAATAAATATTAAATATTAAATAGAAATAAATATTTAAAATAAATAATAAATAATATGTAATATATAAAATTAAGGATCAATAATAAAAATATTTTGAGTTAATATTTATTTTAAAATTTAAATTTAAATAATTATAATTAAAAATATGAAATATTAAAAATATATAAAAGAGTTATTTAATATTTATATAATTTATTAAAATAATTAATAATTATAAAATATTGAAATGAATAATAATATTTAAAATAAATTAAATTAAATTAATAAATATTTACATAAATATTATATTTAAAAATTATATTTAAATCATTAATAAAATTTTATTTTATTTAATATTTAATTAAAATATTAGAATTATTTATAAATAAATAATATTATTATAAAATATAAAATATAATATCTTATACAATGTTATCCAAATCCTATATAATATTAAAAATTTATAACCTTATACTATTAACTTTATCATATAAAATCTTATATTAATATAACTTATTTTATTAGATGCAACGACGTTAGTATACTCATTAAAAAATAAATAAACAGAATATGTGACACATAACATCATAATAGCACTCTAACCTAAGCGTGAATCTCAAACAGCGTTTATCGATAATGTTTCTACGTAAAATAATAGAAGCCTAATTCAACACCAAGCCCAATTGCAAGCGACAAAGGCTCAACTTTGCAATTTGCAATTACCACAAGGAGATAACAAAATTCCCAGCATCATTTAGCATAAACCCATGGTACAAACAAGTCCTCCAAATTTCGTATTTATGGAAAACTTTTTCCTTTTAATTTTGATAGAAGAAAGGAATTTAGGTGATAATCCGATAGCAGAGTTGTGAAGGGAATCTCAATAAAGTTGCACCTTTCTATCTTCTACAGCTAATAAGCATAGCAGCAAAGCATGCTTGCAGGCTTCTTGGATCCGAGTAATTTGACTTTGCTTCGGAACATAAAATCCAGATTCAGTTGTGGGGAATGAAGTTCTAAATTCTAATTCTAAATTCTATTATACTACATGAGCTTTCAATCATTTTACAGCTCATACAATGCGTGCTAGCTTTGATGCTTTTTTTTTTTCTTGTCTCAACACTTTATAGCGGCGAATTCCAAAAACAAAGCCACGTGTGCGATTTCGAGAAGATACTAAATTATTAAATTTGAGAATGATATAAACATCCCGGAAAAATATCTTTGAAAAGCAGAAAGTGCACCATCCTCAGGATGTATTTGGCAGACCTGATAGATAAAATTTAATAGGATAAGATATAATATTATAATTCTGATAAATTTTTAATAATATATAGTATTTAATGATTGTATAAGATATTACATAATATTATTATTTATTTATAAATAACTATAGTTATATATAAATATTAAATAAAAATAAATAATAAATTTTTTTAATTATTCAAATTATTAAAAATATAAAATAATCATTTATTTAAAAATAATTCTAACTATAATTAATTATTAAATTAACAGGTTTTTAGTATTTTGTATCATAATTATTTAAATTTTAATTTACTGATAAATATTAAATTAATTTTTTTATTATTAATCCTTAATTTAATATAGCACATATATTATTTATTTATATATTTTATTAGTATATAATTTATAATTTTTTATATTTAATAAATTTTATTATTTATTTAAAATATTTATCAAATTATTTAACATTTATTATCTTATTTTAATAATTATTTTATTATTTTATATAATTATTTAATATAATTTTATTATTTTATACTAATTATTTTATTTTAATAATTATCTTATTTATTATTCTAATAAAAATTTATTATTAAAATATTTATTATTTATTTTATTATTATTTAATTAATAAATAAGCCTTATACATCAAAAGTTAATCAAGTCTTATTCTCTCCCTAGGCTTGAGTTATCCATTGTTTTAACGTATTAGGGAGATTGATAGATAAGTTTATATAATACGTTGTTCATCAAATAATATATAAAGTCATTTTATATAATATTAATTTATGCTATTATATCTCATGCCATGTGCCAAATGAGCCCCAATTATTCAAATCTTATCCTCATCGCCATTACAATAAAAGGAAAATCACATATAATTAATAACAACATCATATTTATGAAATTGCACTACCATGCTTAAATTTTAATCATATATATCATACCCATAATCTCATACCGTATGTTAATCATTTTCTTAATTTTTAGGAACTATTTGTGCAACAAGTGCATTTGATTTGGCCACGAAGTATGGCAGTGGGTGGTGGTTGACCGCTTGCATTATTATTTATTCCTATGATGAAGGGTAAGTGTCTTTTTATTTGTTGGAGAATAGGGCCCACGGAGCCACCCAGCGAATCAATGGTTGATGGGCCAAGGGTGGCTCTTGAGTCTTGCTCATTCTTCGGCCTTTAACATCCTTTTTAAATTTATTCTCATCCAATGCCAAAGGCATAGCTAGCCCCACTTTCACGGAACTTAAATGGCGTTCCTTTTCCGAGTTTCTAATGATAAGAATCAACAGATTTAAAAAATAATAAATTATTAAATATAAAATAAATATATTTTATATAATAATAAATAATTGTAGGATAAGAAATGGGATATTATTTGAGTATGGATTACCATCCCACTTTCACTACCTTTTATTTTTCTCTCCTCCTCCTATTTATTGTTTCATTTAATTCAACAAAAAAACCAAAATCCTTTTCACATTTTTGGCAGAGTTTTTGGGTACAGAATACCTTTTCCGAATAGATATTTAGTCCTTCCACGTGAGGAATATCATATGACATGGCTTCCTCCGAGGCACAGATATTTTATCCCACTCAATAATGGTAGTGTGATTTATCGGATGTTTTACACTTACTAAATAAAAAATATATATACTTACAACAATATCTTTTTATTTCAACATATTTTAGGAGTTGTCATTATGACCAAAATTTTCCGTACAAATTACCCTTCCTTTTCATTTAATCCGTCTAAAAACAAAAAAGACACAAATATTAAAAAATAATAAATAAATATTGACAGAGTAAAAAATTATATAAGTTGACACAATTGCCCCTATTAAATAATAAATAAATCTTGATTACAATACTCTTGAAAAACAAAAGTAAGTGATGACATAATTAATTACACCAAAGGTAATATTAAAAAAATAAATTAATAATTTTTTAATATCACAAACGAACAAATGTTTTGAAATAAAAAATAAAAAAAAACTTGACAGATGAAGTAAAAAGATGAGAATAAAAAAGAACCATGAAAGATTTATACAAAAATCCTAATTCCTTAAAATATTGGTTACTAACACTCATAATGGGTCAATGAAAAACAAAGAGTTTGAATATTATTAATGAACTTTACTCACCTTTATTGTAAACATGCAATCAAGGGCCCATGAGGTCAGGGTGTTCACAACCCAGCAACCCATAACCAGCAAAGCCATTGATAGATTCGGGTCTTGAAATTTACCAGTATACTTTTAGAGTTAAAGTAATACGTAAGTTGGCAGAAACCTAACCGTAATCAAATAATTTCTTAAAAGATATATATTTTTATAATAATTTATGAAAAATTATAAATTATAAATTTTAATTAATATATTTTACATAACTTGATGTTATTTTAATATTGATATGGTTTATTTTGAAACATATATTGTAAAATATCTCTTAAATTTTGTTTCTTACTTATAAAATTTTATAACTTTACTATGTATAATGTCTAAATTCTTATATATTATCTAAATGTAAGTTAACTCAACAGGACATAGTAAGGTCATTATCAAGTTGAGTTAAGGTTTCAAAAATTCACTCAATCTAAAAATCGCCGATTCGGGTTCGCCCAACTCGGTCAATCCGTTCTTGTACACCCCTACCATGAGGACGAAACATGCATTTGACTAGGTGAAAAATTGGTTTTGCTACATTTTAATTGTGGCTAATTTCATGATGATCTCTTTTCAACTCAATTATCATAATATAACTGTGGTTAACTTTTTCCACTTTTTCTCCTGGCAATTTCATATTTCCACTTGTATCAACTGTTGAGTAGGATATATGCTAAACCCAATAGATATAAAGATTCTAATACGACAATGTACTTTCTAATTCAAAGTCTATCTCATGTATATTCATTGGTCACTAGTTGTTAATTATTGTCTTACTAGGGATAGATAATATGCTAGTGTTTTAGGGTAGAGATGAAGTTACATTTGCTCTATCCCCAATAGTTATTAATTGTAGCCTTAATGATGGGGTTATGATGGGGAGCAGTTATAATTGAGAATTATGATAAGGGCCAGTTAAGGGCCTAAAAAGGTGATATTCTGCACATGGGTGCTAGAGTCACTACTAGGTATGTAGGAGGGGTGGTTGGTCGATGGGGCAATGAGAAGAGGATGGGATACTAAGCTGAAAGGTTGAGTTAAGCTATTCAACCAACTCGCAAGTAAAGCAAGTGCTTGGGAAAGGAGTGTCCAAGCTGAGAAGTCAAGCTAGGTCATCATCCAATCCACTAACAAAAGTAAGTCATGAGCACTACTAGAAACTCACGAAACACAAACGGAAAACTAGAAATAGGAAGAAAAAAATTTGTCAAAGTTACATATCCTGTCTGTAACTATTGATCCTGCTTTGCGCCACTTAGTGCATAAGTTATACATGAAAATTACAGATAGATTTTGAAAGAAAAAAATTACAAAACATAGGAACAAATTCACGGACATGTTTTTATTTAATTTAATGATTTAAAATAAATCAAATATACTACAAATGAAAAAATCCATCTGAAATTTGAATTTTAAGGCATGTGATTAACAACCCATTATAGACAGAAAAATTTGTCTATAATTTGAAAATGCACCCATTCCAGATGGAAAAATCTGTCTATAATTTGAAAATACATCCATTCCAGATGGAAAACCCATCTATAATTTGAACATGAAGGTGCGCTATTAACACTCCATTTACAAATGTAAAAATCCATCTCTATATTCCATTTCAGGACATGTGTCATTGCGACTCTCAATCATTATGTTACAAAAGAAAAAAAAATACCTATCATAAGTGTCTTTAATTAATTGATGTGTTTCATTAAATGTGTTACAAACAAAAAAATCCTTATGTAACAATGAAATTAGCGCTCCAAAATGCAGACACTCTCTCCCTCTTTCCCATTTCTCTTTCTTCTCTCTCTCTCTCTCTCTCTCTCTCTCTCTCTCTCTCTCTCCACGAGCCTCCATTGACGTCGACCTTCTTTGTATAGCATGGTCACTAGAGCTAGCATTTTCCAAATGCTCACCACCATTGCCCAAATTTATTAGTTTTTAATGTGTAGGATTGAAAAGAAAACATTTGGAGCAAGAGAAAGTGGCAACACAGGACTTGAGGCAGCGGAATATGTGAGTCGCTAGTGGTGCCGTTGGGGAGATTGGGGTTGCTGTAGACAATGGAGGCGGTGGCGATGGAGTTGAAAGAGTTTTTATTTTTTATATTGTTTTTAAATTATAGATGGAAAATCTATTTGTAACATTACAGATGGAATAATCCATCTGTAACTATCCAATTTTTGTACCTTTTTTTTCAACCCATTATAGACAAAAAGAAATAAAAATTTGTCTATAAATCAATCTATAATAGTTATAGAAGCAAAAATAACAGACGATGTGTTTTTGTCTATAAAACCGTCTATAATAGAACAATCCATCGAAAATGGCATCAAATTCATTGTAATTCCATCTGTATTGCAAGAATTTCTTGTAGTGGAACTTTTGATATTCATAAGTTCCCATAAATCCTAGAAATAAAGCAGAAGACATAATATTGTCCTAACATTAGTTTGAAAATACTCTATAGTAAACCTGACTAAAAGGGTGGCACATCTTGGTTAAAAGTAGGCAATTCACTACCATATTTTTCAGCAAAAATTTGTGAAGAGTTACCAATTAATTCTTATTGTCTTCATAAGAAAAACATAAACATGTTCACTCATAATTAAAAATGTACAACAAGTTAATAAACTAGGGGTTTACTCTAAGGCCATGGCTATGGTACGGGTATAGTGTACCCCATACTAGGCATTTAGCCACACTTTATAAATGTGACCAAATGATTGGTGTGTGATACACCATACTTCATCTAGTATGCATAGACAAATCCTTAATGTAAAATAAAAGTTAAGATTGAAGATAAAATTACTCTAGTTACAATAATGCATGAGTAAAATGTCAATTAAGTTTGTCAACCTCTATTGAGTACCTTAAGGGTTTTGCTAACCAGGATTCTAAGAACAATGGTTAAGGACATAAAATAAGCAAGTTTTAAAATTTTGTAATGAGTCCCATGTTTTGAAAACACAAAATCTCATCTTCTCAATACTAAAATTTCTTTTTTTGATTCATTAAATAATGGCCTTAGGACACTAGTTAAATAAACCCTTACTTTAATTGTAAAACTTAATTGTACCTCTATATTATCAAATTCATCATAATTCTAAATGAAGTGTGTGACTCGGCCCATTTTGACAATGATAGTGATTATAATGTTGTTATCAAGGGTAAATACCAAATAAACATGCTTTGACTCCATATAGAGCTACCAAAGTGAGCTGGCATGCGAGCCACTTTAGTTCAACCCACCATTTTTGTGGGTTAAGTTGGAAAAATATTGACTCATTTAAAAGTTGGTCAATTTGGCCTGCCCATTAACCTACGAGTTCAACCTGTATAACCCGCGGGTTAAGTGGGTTGGCATGATTCTTTCAATTTTTTTAAAAAACCTAACTCCTCTCTCACATATTAGGCCAAGACTCACATACCCGCCTCATATTCTTTCACACTCTCGACCCAAAAAAAAACAAAAAAAAAGAAAACATTTCTAGGCCCACTCTCACTCAAGCGGCCCACCCAAACTCATTCCTTTTTTTATCTTTTTGAACAAATTTAAGGATTTTCATATTTTCATTTTATTTGTTTTAACTATTTGGCAAGTCAACCCGCATAAGGTAGGTTAAGCCAAGTTGGCATTTTCCTAACTCAGCAATAAAGTAAGCTAACCTAAATTCGGCATTTAGCTCACAACTCACAATGGGCCAACCTACATGAGGTGGGTTGGCCCAATTTGAAAGCTCAAACTCCATAGGACAAGTATTGAATATCCATAAATATATTTGAACCCTAAAGAGAGGGAAAGGGCTTGGAAAGAGAAATTGAAGAGGAAAAAAATAATGGGTCTCATGTATTTTTGTGTCTTGGGCATTGAGTGCTTAAATTCTATAAGCTTCAAAATTGGTGTATTGAATATGAAAAAATATTACTTATACTCATGAAATGTGGAATATCGTGCCAATTATATTCACATCTCATCCATCATTGAATGAGATGTGGACTCTACTTGAATGGAGTATATATCACATCCAATGATGGATGGGGTGTAAGTTGATATAATATCTCACACCTTATTCGCACTCAACCTCAACCGTTTAAAACTAAATTGAGCTTAAAATTGTTCTGGCAAATTTTTTTTTCCTTAAAGTCACACGAAATAATTTACTTGGAGATATGGGATATAGACTGACAAAGATTGAAGATGTTTAAAAGAAAAAATTGAAAAGGAGAAAGTTCGTGAGCTTCTCAATGTCGCTATCTTGATATCCAAAATAAGTTGTGTGGGAAAGACCACATTTATAGCTCTTCTATCACTCTTGCATGCATCAATTTCCTTCCTCACCGTATTAGGATAAGGTAAAATACACATAATAATATGATATAGTAATAGTAGTATTAGTATATTAGTATATGCCAATTAATGTAATGTAGCTATTGCAACACTTCCGATGATCATTGACTATCGACATCTCCTATCGACTTCTCCATTGGCCCCTCTAATTAGACCCACATATGATTTGACCCTCCAGAAGATCCATATTCGAGTGTATCCCCCAGCTACAAGAAGATAGTTTCAATCGTTGTTGGCGCTATCTAGCACATAAATAATTGATGATGCATATTAGCCAAAAAGGAAAGATAATTTGTAAATGTTATCAAAAAAATTGTTTCAAAAGCCGCTTCTTTACCTTTCGCTCATGCCACTAAATTAGCTTGATTTGAATCAAATTACTTAAAATTCAATAGATTTTATATATAAATGCTCCAGGAAAAAAAAATTATGACAAGTTGCAATTGTTTCAATTTAATAAAATTGATCTCCATTTTTTCTTTATTTCTAAAATTTGTACAAAAAATCATTAAAGTATTCCCTCTCCAAATATCATTTGGATAAATCAATTAAAATAGAAATGAATTTTACCAAGAATTTAGTGTAAAGGGCTATGGAATTCACTAAGGGTGTTCATAATCCGGCCAGACCAGAAGCTTATTTTGTAAGGTTAAGGCCCTCAAATTTGACTCGGTATATTTTTCAATCCGAGTTCGGGTTATGTTTCGAGTTGCCTAATCAGCCCCAAAGTTAAAAATCTTTTTTAGAGTCATACTTCTTTATAATAATTAGTGATAAATTATAAGATTTTATACTCCAGATAATATGTTTTAGATAACTTAATGTTATTTTTATGTTGATATAATTTGTTTTAAAATGTATATTGCAAAATGTATCTTGAATTTTGTTTCTTACTCGTAAATTGTCACGACCCAATTTGGGAACGTGAGGCACATAGGAAATCTCATTCCCACGTCAGCCTCATGGTTGTTGAGTTATACTATATGCATAATTTAAATATTATTTTAAATTATCAAATCAATATCAATATGTAAACTCTTTCATTTCACAAGCCAAGTTTGAAAATCCATAGTCATCAATTAAAATAATATTTGAATTGCTATATACAAAACCATGAAATCCAACAAATTGTGAATACAAGTATAAATCTCTAAACAAACCAAAATATATGCATGGTCTAGGACCCCATCTCAGCCACTAGAGCACTTTACAAAAGACATAAATTGTTGCTTCACCAAAGTAAAGTTTACCAAACTGAAGAAATACTACTATTGAGGAGGAACTTAGGAAGGATATGGAGTTGCAGCTATATTAGACACCTAGCTAGATTCCATTCTTTGAACACTCAGATAGGTGAAGTTGTCCTCTAGCAAATAATTTAGTACCAAGGTTAATGATCCTAAGTCATTACCTCACTATTTTCTCTATAGCTACCATATAGACTTAAAGTCATGAAATCTAAAAAAGGTTTAAACTCGATATCTAGGTTCTAACTCTGATTCTTGGAAAGAATTATTTCATAATATACAAATCTTGAAAGCATTGGCCTAAACATGGTATACCAAAATATTCATATTCATAGTCAACATCTAATCATAAAATCAAATGAACAATAAATATGGTCCCAAGAGTTTTTATAACATTTTTCATGATAAACTAAAAAGCATAAAATCCATGAACTTGATGTAATTCCTCAATATTTCATACTTGTCTTGAAACAATTTCTAAAATCATGATTCTAAGCCATAAGGCTAAGAAAATAACTCTTATGACTAAAATAAAGGTCACAAGATTGAACCCACTCACCTGAAGGGAAGGAACTAGTGTCAATACCAATGGAGCTCCGTGGAATGGGATGGCACTAATGTTTACCATGGAAGAAAAAGGAAACCCATGAGAACCCATAGACACCCTAGAACAACTCTATAAACATTGGAAGAGTACCCAAACTTGACAACAATAAAGAATATAAACACCCAAACTCAAAAACATGGATGAATGGAGAGAAACTAAGCATAAACCCTGAACAATCCTTACCTTAAAGCTTGGAGAAGGTAGGATTGAAGGAGGGTGAGAGTGAAGGGTAGAAGAGAGGTTGGAAGAGTATGGTTTGCATTTTTGGGATGAAGAACACATATGGGAAGGGTTTAAATATGGTTAGGATGTCACTAATGAAATGGTATTGTTTTGAACCTTTTCTGATATGGGCACCTCTATAGCTCTATGACCGCTATAGGTTAATAGAGAAAAAACAATTCGCGCACAAACACTTGACAGTGTGGTCTCCAGAAACTGAAAACCTAACAAACCAAAAGCCTGACCACTATAGTAGTCCATAACCTATAGCAATCCCCTTCGTGACCCTACCACTATAGTGGTTCCTAACTATAGCGGCTCCTAACTACTATAGCAGTCTTAGAAATACATGTTCTACATTTTCGCTATTTTTCATGCATTTGGGGCCTTCTCGGCAACACGAGTAGGTCTCGAGGGACCCTAAGGTCATATTAGACTTATCTAGGGACATGTGGACCTAAAGTATCACATACTCCCCGCTAAAAGAGATTTGGTCCCTAAATCTTAAACAAACATACCTTGTGGAGGAAAGAGATGTGGATACTTAGTCTTCATAGCTTTTTCGGCTTCCCAAGTCACTTCCTTACCGAATGGTTCCTCCAGATAACTTTCATT
Organism: Dalbergia oliveri; assembly: GCA_030441495.1. Classification (NCBI taxonomy): domain Eukaryota; kingdom Viridiplantae; phylum Streptophyta; class Magnoliopsida; order Fabales; family Fabaceae; genus Dalbergia; species Dalbergia oliveri. The sequence continues at coordinate 31,343,357 of JAMLFY010000006.1, read as the reverse complement.
GAGGCCACCTTCTTCTAGCGAAGCTTTTGGATCTGCTTATCCATGATGGCAATCGGTTCTTCCTCATATAGCAAGCTTTCATCAACTTGGATTGCTTGGAGTATGAGCACATGAGACTAATTGGGCATGTACTTTCTAAGCATGCTGACATAGAAGACTGGATGGATAACTGATAAACTAGAAGGCAATGGTAATCTATGGGTCACGTTCTAACTCTCTAGAATCTCAAATAGGATAAAACAATGGGGATTCAACTTTCCCTACTTCCGAACCTCATCACTCCCTTCATGGGAGGTACTTGGAGAAATACATAATCACCCACTGCAAACTCCAAGTCTCAACGTCGGTGATCTGCATAGGATTTTTGTCTAGATAAACTGCCAATAATCATTCTAATCAGTTGAACCTTAAGGTTTCCTGAACCAAGTCCAAGCCTAGGGTCTTAGCTTCCCCAAGCTTAAATTATCCAATGGGAGATCTCAAGCATCTCGCATACAAGGCTTCGAATGGTAACATTTGGATACTTGCCTAATAACTGTTATTGTACGAAAAATCTATCAATGGTAAGTGGTCATGCCAACTCCATCGAAATCCAAGACACAAGCTCTAAGCATATCCTCTAGGGGCTGGATCATCTTATCTAACTGGCCACCTATCTGTAGGCAAAAAGCTGTGGTCAAGTCCACATGTATCCCAAAAGCTTCTTGGAATGCTCTTTAGAATCCTTAAGTGAACTGGGATCTTCTATTGATATGGTGGACATGGCATACCATGGAGTCTAATAATCTCATCAATGTAAAGCTAGGCATACTGGTTACATCTAAGGTAGTCTTCACTGGCAAAAAGTGTGATGACTTGGTCATTCTATTCACGATCACCCATATGGAGTTGAAACCCTTAGTGGCCTGAGGTAACCCGACTACAAAGTCCATGGTTATTTTTTCCCACGTCCATTCTGAGATCTCTATCTACTAAAGCAAACCTCAGGCCTTTTGTGCTCAGCCTTGACTTGTTGACATACTAAATATCGTGTCACGAAATTGCCAATATTTTTCTTCATGCCTTCCCACCAGGATAATTGCCTGAGGTCTTGATACATCTTAGCTGAGCTTTGATGAGCGGAGTATATTGTACTATGGGACTCTTCCACCACTTTTCTCTTCAACTCACCCACATTGAACATACATAACTGGTCACAAACCACAACATACTCTCCATATCAACTAGGAACTCTATATTCTCCCCTTTACGAACATCTTCCACTGGCTTGGCTAACTTGGGATTATCCCCCTATTTTGCCTTGATTTGCTCAACTAGGGTTGACTGGGCCCTAATATGAGCAAGAAAGGATCCTAAATCACTAAGACCAAACTGGACTACTTCCGCTTCCATCTTGTCGATATCCTCCATCAAAGGCTGTCTCAAGAGTGCTATGTGGACCAAACTACCTATAGACTTCCTGCTCAATGTATCTTCAGAACATTCACTTTCCCTATATGATAAGATATCATGCAATCGTAGTCTTTCAACAATTCTAACCACCGCCCTGAGATTCAAATCCTTCTCTGAAAGATGTAATTCAAGTCTTGTGATCCGTTAAGATCTCAAAAGTCTTTCTGGACAAGTAGTGCTTCCAAATATTCAAGGCAAAGACCATAACTACCATTTCTAAATCATGTGTCAAGTAGCTTTGCTCATGCCTCTTGAGCTGCCTAGATGCATAAGCCACAATTCGACCATGCTGCATAAGGATACAACTAAGTCCAACTCTCGAGGAGTCACAGAACATCGAAAAGCCACCTATCCCTGAGGGTAACACCAAGATTGGGACTATGGTCAAATGGGTCTTAAGCTTATGGAAACTCTCTTTATAAGCCTCCGACCACTGGAACCTAACATTCTTCTATGTCAACTTGGTTAATGGCGCTGAAGCTTAGAGAACTATCGACAAACCTCCGATAGTACCCAACCAAATCCAAAACACTATGGATCTCTAAAACTATTGAAGGTATTGGCCACTGCGAACCGCCTCAATGTTCTTTGGATCCACTAAGATATTATCCTTAGACACTATATGTCCAAGGAATGCCAATTGATTTGCCAAAACTCACACTTGGAGAATTTGGCATACAATTGATTCTCCCTCAAAGTTTGCAAAACTATTCTCCAATGCTGCTCATGCTCCTCCTTACTCCTAGAATAGAAAGAATATCATTAATGAAGACAATCACAAAGTGATTTAGGAACTACTTAAACACCCTGTTCATTAGATCCATAAAGGCTGGAGGGCATTGGTCAACTCAAAGGACATCACTAAGAACTTATAGTATCCATAGCGAGTCCTAAAGGCCGTTTAGTTGACCAATAATGGTATAGAGCTATGGATCTACATAACCCTATAACGAATAGTTCTTAATTCATACTTGACATTTAACATTACCTTGCATGGGAAGGGACACTAGTTCTTAATTCTAACCTTGTTCACTACCTGTAGTCTATACATATCCTCATAGACCTATCCTTCTTCTTTACAAACAAAATCGGATCACCCTAAGGTGAGTTACTTAGCTAGATAAATCCCTTATCAAGCAACTCTTGTAACTATTGCTTCAACTCTTTCAACTTTGCTAGAGCTATTCATTATAGGGGTATGTAGATGGCCCTCACCCCCAACTCAAGCACTATCCTGGACCCAACTTCCCTCTCCAATGGCATCCTCTGGAAGTCTGGAAACACATCTGGAATTCACCAACCAGACTGAATCTAAACTCGGCATCTCTGCATTTATGTCTCTTATAGAAGCTAGAAAGTTGTGACTTCCTTTATTCGTAAGCCGCAAAGCACTCATAGTTGAGATCAAACTGGATGGAACCAAACAACTTATGCCTTGAAACTCTTGTAATACACCTCTGGGAACATCAAACTTTATTGTCTTACTGCATATCATTGTATGGCATGAAGCTAATCAGCCCATGTCCAAGATAACGTCAAAGTTAGACATGTCCAACACATGCAAGTCTGCTATGTCTCCTTATCTCCAACCTTGACTTCGCATGATCTATTCCAACTGAACATAGAGGGCTCTCCAGAGGTACCCACCGAAGAAAGGCTTATCTAGATTAAAAGGGATATCTCAAACCGCATGGCAAAGAACAGGGACACATAAGAATGTGTGGACCTGATGTTGATCAATACAAAAGCATCATAAGAATAAACTTTGGTTATACCTGCTATCACTACATTCGTTGCCTGGCATCCTGATAGGTCAACTAAAAACGGACGGGCTGTCCCTCGCTACGCTAACCTCTACCACCAGGTCCTCTACTTCTAGGGCCTCTACCCCATCTCGCCCTTTGGGAGCTATACCACCCTGTTCGGCGACTGGAAGGATTGGGCTAGTAGTGGGGTTCATCGACCCCTAATTGGAAGCTCCCTGAAGGAATGGGCACTCTCTATGCCTATGGCCTTCCTGGCCACAACCATAACATGCGAAAGTACCTAACATACATTGGCCTAGCTGCCTTTTCCTGAGTTTGGCACATAGGGTAGGTCTAATTAATCCCGTCCACTATGCGGCTACCTTCCGTGCTTTGACTCTTAACAACATGCCGAGTCAGGGCGAGCTCTAAGAAGATGGCCTTACTCGACTAAGTTTGCTGCTAGCCTTGCTAGCCAGGTCCTATCCTCAATCTAGCTCCGTCGAAAAAGGAGTCATGTGTCTTGGCCCTATTCCCAAAATCAGACGCGCCTCCTCTTTGCCAAGCAAGCCTCAGGCCCCAGTTATATCCACAATCTGCGTAGTCCATAGTCATAATGTGAGGCTTTAGGTTAAGGAGCATGTCTTTCCAGACCTTAAACAAACTGCTCACTTTTCAGCTTTGACTATATTATGCCTAAAGCCACCTAAGCCAAGTAGGTGAATCGTTCATCATACTCCGCTCGACATGCTTAGAGTCTGCGAGAGCCTTAAAACTCCTCCATTATCTATGCTCGTCTACTCTTTAAAAGGGACCTCATCATGACAGTTGCTCTGAACTCCTCCCAAGAGGGCCTCTTAGTCATTGCGCCTCTGAAGGAATTCCTTGTACCATATCCCCGTCTAGCTTCCCAGTTGGAAGTCACCAACTTTGTGGCCTTCTCAGATAATAGTGGATGACCCAGTAATTTCTCTATCTCCTAGATGAACTCCTACGGATCCTCCATCGTCAGGCACCCCTAAAAGGTGGGCAAATCCATCCTCTTAAAGCCCCATGGAATTTATTAGGGTGTTCATGATTAACTTAACCCAAAGCTTATTATGTCAGGTTCAAGCCCTCAAATTTGACCCAGTACATTTTTCGAGCAAAGTTTGGATTATGCTTTAGGTTGGGCAACCGGCCCAAATGTCAAATATCTTTTTTAAAGTCATACTTCTTTATAATAATTAATGATGAATTATAAGATTTTATACTCCAATTAATATGTTTTAGATAACTTGATGTTATTTTTATATTGATATAATTTGTTTTAAATTGTATTTTGCAAAATATATCTTGAATTTTGTTTCTTACTTGTAAAATGTCATAACCCGATTTGGAAACATGGGCATGTGGGAAATCTTATCCCCATGTCAGTCTCATGGTTACTGAAGTCATACTATATGCATAATTTAAATATCATTTTAAATTTCCAAATCAATCTCAATATGTCAAACTCTTTCATTTCATAAGTCAAGTATGAAAATCCATAGTCATCAATTAAAATAATAATTGAGTTGCTATATACAAAACCATGAAATTCAACAAATTGTGAATACAAGTATAAACCTCTAAACGAAACCAAAATATATGCATGGTCCTGGACCCTACCTCCACAACCACTTGAGTACTCTACAAAAGACATAAAATATTGCTTCATTACAAAGTGAAGCTCACCCAAACTGAAAAATACTACTATTGAGGAGAGCTGGAAAGATCTAGAGTTGTAGCCTAACCGTATATATAAAGGGAGGAAAAGATAGGGTGAGTTTCATATAAAATTCAGTCAACAGATTCTCACCCATATCCCCTACGTGTGACAACTAACAAAGATACATAATAAAAATAATGCAACAATTGTAAAACAATTTTCATGTTTATTTACGTAATAATCCAAAACTAGTAATTTTTGTAAATCATGAATAACAGGAATCTAATAGAGAAACAAAAATCCTTGGAGATATATATATAATAATGTATAATAATACTCTAAGGGTACTACATGGGGACCCGTATTGGACACACAACTAGGTTACATTCTCTGAATACTTTTATGGATGAGATTGTCCTCTAATAGATAACTTTATACCAAAGTTAATGATCCTATAGCCATTAACTCATGTCTATTTCTCTATAACTACTGCATAGACTTAAAATCATGAAATCTAAATAAGGTCTCTAAACTTGGATCTGGGTTCTAACTCATTCTTAGAAAGCATTGGGCTAAACATAGCATACCCAAATATTCGTATTCATAGTCAACTTCTATTCATAAAATCAACTGAACAATAAACATGGTCCCAAGAGTTCTTATAACATTTTTCATGATAAATTGAAAAGCATAAAATCCATGAACTTTATGTAATTTCTCAATATTTCATACTTGTCTTGAAACAATTTCTAAAATAATGCTTCTAAGCCATAAGTCTAAGAAAATAACTCTAATGAACAAAATAAAGGTCACATGATTGAAACCACTCACTTGAAGGGAGGAACTAGTGGTGTCAACACCAATGGGGCTCCATGGGACGAGGATGGCACCAACGCCTGCCATGAAAGAAAAAGGAAACCCATGCCCTAGAACAACTCTATGAACATTGGGAGAGTGCGCCCAAACTTGACAACAATCAAGACTATAAACACCCAAACTCAAAAACATGGAGGAATAGAGAGAAATTAAGCATAAACCATGAACAATTCTTACCTTGAAGCTTGGCTTGGAGGAGGTAGGATTAAAAGAGGATGAGAGTAAAGGGTGGAAGAAAGGTTGGAAGAATAGGGTTTGCATTTTTGGGATGAAAAACGATTGGAAAGGTTTAAATAGGGTTGGGTATCACTAAACACAACTGCGTCGTTTTGGAGCTATTCTATATTAAGGGCACCATTATAGCGTTCTATGACCGCCATAGCTTAATAAAGAAAAATAATTTGCACACATACACTTTGACAACTATAGCGATTCTCCGAGACTAAAGGCCCAACAAACCAAAAGGTTGATCGCTATAGCAGTCCATAATCGCTATAGCCATCTTAGAAATGCATGTTTTGTTTTTTTGCTATTTCTCATGCATTGGGGTCTTCCTGCAACACAGGTTCTGGGACTCCTAACGTCATACTAGACTTATTTAGGGACACATAGACCTTAGGTATCACATAAAATTTGATAGTTTTATTATATATAATGATTAAAATTTTACATGTTCATTTGGTTAACTCGGTCATTAGTAGGATTATTACTTGGTTGGTTGAAGTCCAAGAAATAACCCAATATGAAAAATGGACCGAGTTTAAATTTAATCCAACCTGACTTGAGTGCTTACCCGTTGTGTACACTTTGTACACTTCTACAATCCATAGTCTAGTGGCACTTGAAAAGAGTAATGTTAAATGTACAATAAAATTGAACAATTATTTTATACCAACACTCAAAATATTCTTTATTTTTTTAATGAGAGTAGGTCTATAAAGCATGAAGATAAAATACGATAATGATAATGATAATTAATACTTGGAAATTCTGAAATTTAAGATGTGGAAATATATATATATATATATATATATATATACTAATTATATATTTAATTTATTAAATTTAAAGTGGTATTATCAACTTACTATTAAATTTATTTGACTCTCATCATAACTATTTTAAAAAAATATAAAAATAGATATCAATAATATTTTATGGACAAATAAATTTGTAAAACCAACAAAAAAAATTAATTTTAATACATCTTAAAATATTAAAGTATTGATATTTACATCGAACACAATTCGTCTCCTAGTAGGGTTGTTGTATAATTTTGTCTCCACAAGACCATATTGCTTAAAAAATGCGGTGAGGTTGTTGAGAAACTGAGCGGCAAAATTGGGAAAGGGAAAGCAATCGACCAAGTGAAGAGAGGGTGACGAGGCAGGAAAAACGTCATCCACCGTCAGACCCTGGGAATCCAGGAGAAACGAAACCCCATCCCTACGCTTGTACGGAGTTGCCGCCATCTATCGATCCACGTAACCGCTCTCTTCACCAATTCCCAACCGCCACGTCTCTCCCCATTCCATAAACGACTATTTTTTACTCTTTTTTTCTCTCTCTGAGTTCACACTTTACACGCGCACTCACCGTCTCACAAACACACACACAACACACTGCCCTATACTTTTGTTTAAACGCTTGAACCAACTCAAAAAAGGGATTCAAAGTGCCCCCTCACATAGCTTTACTTTTTCGTTGTTCCTCTCTCTCTCCCTCTCCCTCTCCTCTCCCTCCTTACTTGTTGGAGGAGTTGAGGTTCCTGTTAGCATGTTCTTCGTTCTTCAATTCCTCAGCAATTAACTTTAATAACAAGGTGCTGGTTTTGTGAACCCCTTCTTCTCACTTTCAACAAATACACACAAATAAATATGGATGATGAATATGCTAAGCTCATAAGGAGGATGAACCCACCCAGGTAACTAATCCACTTTAACAGGGTTTTCAGATTATAAGCACAGGTCTTTCCTAATTTTGGCATCACTAGATTTTCTTTTATTTCTTTTGTATTATTATTATTTTTGGAAGTTTCAGTCAAGTGAGGTATAAAATTAAACCTCCTTTTCCAGTTCAGTGTCTTCAATTTTTCCCACTGCTTGTGCAGACCCTCCCTTGATTCTTTCTATCTTCAGTTTAGCAAGCCATAATTAGCGAGTTCACCTTAGCCGGTTTGGATTTATTTCTTGTGTCTTCAGAATTTCTATGTGTGTTTTAGCCTTAGGATCATTATCTGAAATCTCCGTGTTTGAATTCGTGTAATTTGCGTCTCTGTGTGTGTGTGTGTGCGCGCGCGCATGAGTGAGCTTGTTTTGTCTAACTTGCTTCTTGCTCATGCAGGGTTGTGATTGACAACAATGCCTGTGAAAACGCCACTGTAATTCAGGTAAAGCTTGTGCTTTCCTGTGTTTAGATTTCACAAAAAATTGACTTGATAACAGCAAGGATTTTGTTTTGTGTTTTCTTTTTTCAAATTTTTAATGTTTGGATGCTTTAGAATTATGTATCATATTTTAGTATTTTACTCTTTTCTCTAGAATAAAAAATTTCCTAGTCAGTTTTCTCTTCTTTTTTTCCCCCAACTATGCACTTTTTCACTGTTGAAGTATTTTTGTAGGTTGACAGCGTAAACAAACATGGGATTCTTCTCGATGTAGTCCAAGTTCTTTCAGATATGAACCTTGTAATAACAAAGGCCTATATCTCCTCTGATGGGGTGTGGTTCATGGATGGTAACTTACTTCCTTCACTGTGGCGCGGGGGAAAAATATAAGACTGAAAAAAAGTATTATTATTGTTATTGTTAACTTTGGTTCTAATCGTTGTCTTCATTCAATCTTTTTTCAGTATTTAATGTGATTGATCATAATGGAAACAAGATCA
>JAMLFY010000006.1:31316208-31334208 GCA_030441495.1 Dalbergia oliveri | reverse complement strand
TTAACATGACAGTAGAGGTTGTCTATTGGCCATGGTTATAGCTTAGAGAGGTGGTGAATAACTACTTTCAACGTGATAATGTTGTATATTGGTCACGATTACAGCTTAGAGAGGCTGGTGAATAACAACTCGGTTCAACCTAGAGAGGTTGGTGAATAACTACTTTCAACGTGACAGTGGGGTTGTATACTTGTCATGGGGTTAGCTTGGAGAGGCTAGTTCAAGATTACTCAAGATTCAGCTTGGAGAGACTGATGAATAACTACTCAACTTGTAATAGTGGGGGTTGTCCATTGGTCATAAGTGAGAGCTTGGGAAGGCTAATGTAAAGACTATCCATGTTCTTTCTCTAGTTTGAGATAGATATTTTTAATGGAACCTTAACTTTTGTTGAGATCATGTAGGATGTTTGACCGAACCAATATAAAATCTACTATGTCTTATTCCTTTCTTTCTGATCTTTCTTACTTTAATCATCATAGTTTATTTGTTCATATATCTGTTTAGCAATTATGTTGTATATTGAAGGTTTCAGAAATTTACTTTTTGAAATAACTAATCTGATTTCCGCTGCACTTCAAGCTTAATGCTTGATAGTTTTGTTATTAAATGTTTCAATGCAAAAGAAACAAAGGATTCAACCCCCTTCTTGTGCACGTTCATACCTACAAGAAGATGCACTACCTTCATGGAAAAGAAAGTTGATGTTAGAGTGCTCAGATATTAATCTAACCAAGCTTGACCTAAAGGAGGACTTCTGGAAAATAGGCCAAGGACGAAGAAATAAAAAGGCTAAAGATCGGTAAGGATGAGAACCAATCTATGATGATAAGAGAGGGCTTCCAGGAGACCTCAAAGCCAAGATAACCCACTTGCTATTATAGTATTATGATTTTTTTGCTTGGGTACCATCCGACATGCTGTCATTGACCCAAATTTTGAGTGTCACAAGTTAGACATTGATCCAGGTCATAAATCGGTTGCCCGAGAAAAGGAAGCTAATGGAGGAAATGCAACAGATAGTGAAAGTTGAAACTGAAAAGCTTCTAAAGGCCGATTTTATTCTAGAGATAAGGTATACGACCTAGCTCTCCAATATGGTATTAGTGGAAAAGAAGAGTAAAGGAACACGGTGAATGTGTATGGACTTTACACCTAAACAAGGTTTGCACTAAAGACTTATATCCACTACCGTACATGGATTGGTTGGTAGATAAGCAATAGGATATCAATTTTTAAGCTTCATGGATGAATACTCCGGATATAATCAAATTCAAATGCACCCGGGTGACGAGGAGAAGACAACATTCATGATTAACGTCTAAGTTATTGGTACTAAGTAATGCCATTTGGGTTAAAAATACTAGTGCAAATTACCAGCGGTTAATGGACAGGTCTTGAGTAGCAGATAGAGAAAAATGTCAAGGCATATGTGGATGACATGGTCGCTAAAACCCTCGAGAATGGTGACCACTCGTTGACCTACTAGAAAATTTTCATCAACTCTGACATAATATGCGCTTGAATCTAGCTAAGTGCACATTTGGGTATGCCGAAAATTCTAGGTTTTATGTTGACGAGCCGGGGCAAATAGTCCAACCTGACAAATACTGAGTAGTCATAGAGATGAAGAGTCCATCAACAGTAAAGGAAGTAGGACTTGGAGGCCGAGTTACCGCTTTGACTCATTTCATGTTAAGAGCTTGGGATAAAATAGCCCCACTTTTTATTGCATAAGAAGGGCCAAGAACTTCAAGTGGACAGATGGTTGAGCAGGCCTTCAAGGCATCAAGTCCTTCCTCGCTAGCCAGCCCATCCTGACAAAACCGGTTGTAGGTGAGCCACTCTTGCTATATTTGTCTATTTCTAAAAGGACGGTAAGTGCAGTTAGTAAGAGAGGAAAGAGAGAACAACGACTGATCTATTTTGTCAACAAAGTTCTCCAGGGACCAAAACTCGGTACCAAAAGATCAAATAGTTAGCTTTTGCTCTGGTCATCTTATCCAGGCGTTTGCACCCATATTTTCAATGTCACCGATAATTATCAAGACCCACTCACCATGTGCGATAGATTCTCATAAAACCTAATCTTGTTGGCAAGATGATTGCATGGTCTATAGAACTGTCCAAGTATGGAATAATATACCAGAGTCGAGGACTAATCAAGTCACAATTTCTTGTAGATTTCATCAACGAATGGTATGGGTCAGAGGATATTGAGAGAGATTTTCCAATGGAGACTTGGACACTCTATGTAGATGGTGCTTCTAATCTCAAAGGACGGAGTGCTTGGATCATTCTAGAAGGACCGAATGGAGTGGCTATTGAGTAGTCTTTAAAGTTTAGATTCAAGGCCAACAATCAAGCGGCATACGAGGCTCTATTGACCTATAGTTGGCACAGGAGATCGGGGTAAGTCTCTGTAGCTAGGAGCGACTCTCAAATCATTGCTAACCAAGTATTTTAGGCACTAGAACCTCCCGAACATTGTTTTTAAGTTTAGTCTATTTTGTTACTTGTTTTAAGTATGCCGAACGTTGTTTGAAGAATTTCTTACTTGCTTTAAATTTAGAGTTGTTTCTTGATTAAAATGAAAGTTTCCACTTCACATTATATAAAAGGGTTGCTACCATTTCCAGACATGATGAATAAATTTGGTCACACCAAATGAATTTCCTTTTATCTCTCAATTTAACCATAGATATTTTGCTCTTCAACAATTATGCAGGTTAAAGGAGAGTACATTGCCAAAGACGACTTACTGACTTAATATTTTGATCAAGTAAAGAACAAGGTAAAACCCTTTACCAAATTTGTATAGAGCACATACCAAGGGAAGAAGCGCAATGGCCGATCTTCTTTCAAAGCTTGCAAGTACTCGAGGCTGAGCAAAAATTGGACCATGATTCAAGAGACATGCATAGCCCAACTGTACCTATCAGCCATTTTTTCAATGATCATTCCTTCTGGACAAGACTCCTCCGTCAATTCACCCATCATCGACTCCTAGATGACGCCCTCTTCAAGTATCTCACGATCGACGAGCTCCCAGATAACCCAAATGAAGCCCAGAAGCTAAAAAGAATGGTAGCCTACTACGTCATCCTGACAATCAACTTTACAAGAAGGATTAGCATGCCCTACTAAAATGATTACACCTGACCAGGCCTAGTATGTCATGGTCGAGGTTCACAAAGGAGTCTGTGGGCACCACTTAGGGGCAAGGTCTTTAGTAGGGAAGATTCCTGGGCGGGCTATTATTGATCGACCGTTAAAGCAGATTACACAAAGTATGTCCAAAAGTGAAAAATGTTAAAGGTTCGCTTCCATGCACATGGCCCCACCAAAAGAGCTTCATAATTTGACACTCAATGCCCCTTCTGTCATTGGGGAATGGACTTCCTTGGCCCATTTCCCTAGGCTCCAAGACGCGCAAATTTCTCATTGTGGCGATTAACTATTCACTCAGATGAGTCCGTTGACCACCCCTCTCCCTTCCTCTCATACTTGTAGGTATAAGTTCATTCAACCAGGTTTGGTACATACAGTTCTTCCTTGCGGTGAGTCTTACTTTGGAGTAAGACCTTATTTAGAGTCTGTTAAAGTAGAGCGCTCCAGGAGATGTGTAACACCCTAATAATTAACCCAATACACCTAGGCAGTATCTGATTAATTACTAGACTTTACTCTTTGCTTCAGTTCCTTAATCATGCTTTGAAAATACTTAGTGAAATTACGAGCCATTTTTTTTTAAACATAATTGAAAACGTGAGCCGCTTAACGTGAATGATTTAGCAAAATTTAAAAGACACATAGGAATTTACAAACATCACATCATAATATATTGGCTCCATCATCAGCATCCATAATTACATATCATATAGATATTTTGCCTACCAACAGAATAAGACTAAGTGTAGGCAATCTAATAAAACATAAATAATATATGGATGGAAGGACATCCATTAATGGCACCTAGTAATAATACTCCAGGGATAGGGATAGATATCTAAATATACGAGTGAAACTAGCAGGATTCAAGTTCAGTACCCTGAGACCTCAATGTGATTCACGAACGCTTCCTTCGTTTGAAGACGAGATGGAAAGAAAATAGAGGGAGTGAGAAACTTATAAAAAATCTAGGGTACTCACCTCATGATGCATTGTGTCATCATCATCGTCCCCAAGAACCTCGGGTTATTATGAAATAGTGAGCATGCTAAGATTGATTTATTAAGTTCGAAAATATACTTTACCGAGGTCGTCGGTTTTAATCATGCGTCTTATAATGCATCATAAACTTAGCATGTCATGTTTATAATGAACTTTTCCTTTCATATATAATAACATAGTTATGCATAAAATCACATCATATTCCTCATCATCATTTCATAATACTATGCATAGCAGAATATCATATTTCTCATCATTATCTCATAAATACTATGCATAGCAGAACATCATATTCACATAATGCATTTACTTAGTTTCTTAGGTGACTTAAAGTTACTTTCATCATCATTTTCCTGGGCCACCCTATACTCCACCCTTTTGGGAGTAATCTAGGTTATGAGCTCATACCTTGCTAGTCGTCACTAGCACATACTTATCCCTTTTGATAAGTAAAATTTCGTCTCTACCCTTTTGAGAACAGACTAGGGGCAAGAATCACCTTTTCACCGCCTATAGTTTGATGGGTCCAAAGGATCATTTTCTCATATATTTTGAGTCACCTTTAAGTCTTTGCATGTTATATCATAATACAATTCTTCATTCATAATCATCATAACATTTTCTCATTTATAGTCTTATGCCGAAATAATATATACCAACTGTAATCATGCATCTGGAGATTCCCAGGAAAGAGAGGTGGGTCACAATGGACACGCTTAAATACCAAATCTTCCTTAGCCAGAATCTTTCCAAATTGCACTCTTTAGGAATACACTTTCTTCCAGGAACAGAATATGTCTTTATTTCATGCATAAGTTTTCATTGTTTGCAACAACAACTATAACATACAAACCAGGGAATCAATCAATGACACCAAATTCTTAATAAGCATCAAATCACATTTTAAGTACACATAAATTACTAGCTTCCCATAAAATTCTTACAAAGTTTTAAAACTCTTTTAGAACTAATTCCTTTTGTTAAACTTGAAAGAAGTCATAGGACTTTAGGCCTAAATTAACCATGGGACCGATTTATAACTTGAAAGAATGTTCATAATTAAATCTTTCACTTAAGATAAAAGGAGCAAGTCTTGAGCTTTAGAGATTTAGGTGACATCTTTGAATTATTACCATGCTATGCAACCTTATTTTAATCTTATCTTTATAAGGTGATAGCTTGGAATTATAAACATGATATGCAATTCCATTTCTTTATCTTTAAGATTTAAGGTGATAACTTGAAAATTAAACATGATGCAAGAACTTGTAATATAAACATGATGCAAGAAACTAAACTAATCGCATAGGAAGGAGAGGAGGAAGAATCTTATAATAGCCCGTAGTCCGCATAGGAACCTGAGGAGATGAGAATTACATTTTTTTTAAGCTCCAATTCTCAAGACTTCTTAAAGAATAAATTCTTTAACTCCAATTATCTCATTTCTTCGCTTATGATTCATAAGCAAGTCTTTGAGCTCTAGGATTTTTAGGTGATGACATAAAATAAACATGCCATGCATTGACTCTTTTAGCCATTATAAAATAAAGTGAGAGCATAAAATAAACATGAGATGCAACTTCTTTATTATCTTTAGAGATTAAGTGACAACTTGAAATTTAAACATGAAATGCAAGCTTGAAATTTAAACATGAGATATGCAAGTTCATTTATTTATTCTTGAGAATTTAGTTATGACATAAAATAAATATGGTTATGCAAGGCATAAACTTAAACATGGATGCAAGTTCACTTGATCTCTTTACTAGAGCTCCTTCAAGACTTTAAGAGAATTATGTTTTCAACCCAATTTATGTATCTTAGCAAGACAAAGTAAAAATACATATTTCATATTCAAACCTCAAGATAAAAACATTATTCTTTAAAGTTTTGCATTAAATGGAATGTTCAAGCTTTAGAGGCCTAACTTGTGATGGATTTACAACCCATATTCAAGGTCCTCATCATCAAGCCATCATTTCATTCCTTCCTAGGCCATTTGGCCAAAACCATGAAAGGAAAATAAGGAAAGAAAAACTGAAATTTTAGAAGCTTTGGAAACTAGTGAAACCTTCAAGTTTTAGAGATCTAACTTGTGAAAGCTTTGCAACCAACACTCAAGAATCTCATCATCAAACCATGGTCTCATCATAAGCTAGGCCATATGGCCAAAATACTTTAAAAAGAAAGGAAGAAGAAACTGAAAATGAAAAATTAAAAGAAAGCTCATGAAAACATCATTTTGAGCTAGAAACATAACTTGTCTTAGCATAAAATGAACTTAGAAACACCTCCCTACCTAATTTGATTTGAAAGAAAGGAAGAGAACTTGGTTTCCTTGAGTGAAATGAAGCAAAATATCCTTGAAAAGCTGAAGGGAGAATTCAACCAAGAGAAAGAAGAAAGAAAGCTTTTGGTGCTCCTAAGACTAGAATTTGTGTAAGTTATGAACTAAGCATCTAAACTATCTTCAAGCATGCCTATTTATAGAGATTTTACAGCTCATAAATGGACAAAGGAAGGAAAGAAATTTGACCAAAAATTAGAGGAAAAAATAAGGAAGAAAAATCATTTTGTTTGGTGGCTTAAAACATGGAATCATGTTTCCATGTTTTCATGATTCTTTGTTTTCATTCTTTGGATTTTTGTGTAATAATTTTCTGACTTATTACTCAATAATTTCGTGCATTACAGCCTTGTGGAAGAGGATTTTGTGTGTTCCATGTATTTTTTAGGTGTAGGCAAGGTATTCATGCAATTTAGAGAATTTACGGTTAAGGGTTTAAGTGAATTACTAAGCAATTTGGGTGTTTTAAGCAATTTTAGGTTCTAATCAATCTAAATAAATAATTTTGACTCTAGATTAGTAATTAGAATTTAATAAGCTTTAATTTGAGCCTAATATTGCTTAGGTTTCGTTAGACGAATCAAAAATCTCAAAATTTGTAAAACTCACAAAGACAGGGGCAAAACGGTCATTTTACTTAAAAATTGTCCAGACCACCCGAGCTTAACCAATGGTTAATCATGGCTTAAAAACACCTTTTAACACATTTTAGTGAGGTTCGGGCTAACGGCACGCAAATTGAGTTAAAACAAGCGTAAGGGCGTTTTGGTCATTTCGCGTCCAAGCTCAAAATTAGGATTCTTTTCCTCTATTAACACACATAACACAAACAATCCCTTATTAACATCAAAACATCCCCTTGAGGATGGGTGGGGCCCACGATCCTCATTTTCTGAGTAAAATAACCTCAGGGCATTTTGGTCATTTTACACGTACAGAAATTGGGGTTTGCAATACTTGCACGAATTGCTCCTAACTTCTCTTCTAACATTATATTCCTTTATTAAGGATTGTTTGGTCTCAAATTTTATATAATATTTACCTACGGAATTCGGTAATTCCTAATGATAATAAAAATTACAGTAAAAATTGGGCGTTACAAGATGTGCAGGTAGGATCTAAGCCATGCATTGTTTTTTTTTCCAAATTATGTATTTAATTTCAATATTTGAATAATCATGTATATGTATTTCAGTTTTATAATTTCAGATATAAAGTTTTAATAGAGATTTAGATGAAGTCATTATTTTTAGAATGAAAATCATGTATTTATGCATATAGAGACTTAGAGGTCATGAGATTCACATGGAGATGGATTCCACGGACCGATCATTCCTTGAGTCGTGACACAACTTACATTTGAGAATCCCAGAGGAACACCCATGAATTGGGATGTAGTTGCATGGGAGCCATCTGAAGGACGGCCAACACCCAGAATATAGCTCGGAATGGACACTTACTCGAAACACAGTTGAAGACCATTTCGTACATAAAGAAGGCATCTGGCCAGGGTCTCTAACCGCTCGATTACCCGAATCGCACACAACTAACTCTATACCCTTGACTAGGCCTCCGATGTATCCCTTCTAAATCTCTAGCCAATGTAAGCATGGAGGCAATCTCCCCAAGCGTCTCGGCACATTACCAGCTTGAGGGGCTGAACCTTTGAACAGCTAAAAAATGACCCTCGCCACCATAAACCTACACAACTAGAGGTGCCTGGTTTAGATCCCCTATTGAGAAAGGAAAACATGAAAGGAAAAATATGCTATTATAATCTTACTCCATACAAAATTGGGGAGAAGTTTCAATTCTTCTAGCACTAAATCCTGGAATATAAGGAAAAATGCTTAATAGAAACAAAAACAAACATTTTTTCATCACATTGGCGTCTCCTAAAATTGTGCAACATATTTCAAGCACATTTTTCAGAAAATATAAGGACAAAGTTAAACAATTCTTACCTTTTTCAATGGGTAGAGAACGCGATGAATTGGAGAACTCCAAGCACTTGGGAGTCGATTCAAAACGCAAAAGGAAAAAGGGCCTCTCTATGACAGTGATTAGAAAAGAAGAACAAACAAGAGAGCAGGAGATAAGGGAGTTAGAACAAAATCAAAATAGAATATACAATGTGCATTAACCCGCCTAGGTGGGGTTTTGTGTTCAAGCCTTTTTAACTTCTTTCATCATTGTCGTCAATCATATTACACGTGTCAACCATCCCACGAATGTACAAAAGCAAATAATTAAATGTGACTTACACCCTTATAGCGAAATGACACGTGGTCACTAACTCAAACTGTGCAACCATAATAACTTAGAGGGAAATGTAAAATATTAGGTGTTAGGACGTCCATAGCCTCCTCAATCCTTTGGACCTCGAGATTGGGAGACTCGTGGATCGGTTAACTCCTGACTCCTATGGGCCTCACCTAGACCCACATCACTAAGGAGCAGCGGGCCAACACTCTTCAGTCCTCTAATCCTCGGACTTCAAGCCTAGGGGGCTTGTGGATTGGCTGGCTCCCTTCGACCTATCCACTGGACTAAAAACTTGATTTAAGCCTTAAGCTCACTGGATCCTTAGATTTTGCCAGGAGTAAGAGCCAGTGGGACATTGCGATTGGGCCCCTGGACTGGCCCAAGGAGCATGGACCACCAATGGTCCACAAAATTGGAGATCCTTGGAATGAATCTACATTAAACTCTATTAAATACAGAAACGGTCGAAGACGACCAAGAGTTAATGAAGGCCAATTGCTCCTAAGGGGAAATATAGGCTTGGCCTGGGAAGAAAGGAGGAACTCATTCTAAAAGCTTGCAAACACATACCTATCCTTTACTTTGAACTAAGGCAGTAACAATAATAATAAAAGTGTTTACTTTTAGTGTTTTAGAAAGTGCTTCTTAAGAAGCTAGATATTTTGACTTCTCAAAAGCACTAAAAATAACTTTTAGAAAAGTAATAAGTTATTTAGCCAAATAGAACAAAAAGTGAAAATATGACTTTTGACTTCTAGAAAGTTAGAAAAATCCAGAAGTTGTGGTATCAAACGGACCCTTGGTGCTTTTTGAGAAGTTAAAATATCTAGTTTTTTAAGAAACATTTTCTAAAACACTAAATGCAAGAACATGAATAAGGCTAACTCTACGGTGAGTTTGGGGATGAGGATGAAGATTATGCTCTCTACCCAGAGGATCCCTCTTAGGGGTTAATCTAATAATTTCATGTAAAACCTATATTTTTATTAAGTTTTATTTTTTCATTAATTTTTTAATATTTTTATTAATTTTTTTAAAAAATATATTAACCTTACCTAACTCTATTTTTAACTCCTACATTCCTTATCCCTTCTCAGCGAATGGCGGCCTGAACAAATCGCGCCACGAAGAAGGACGACTGTGGGACCATAGCCACACACCCTCGCTTCAAGCTATTGTTGAAAGCGCTCGCGCCTTCACGCCATCGCGACCTCGACGCCTTCATCATTCTCCTCTATTAGTCGCACCAACATGCAAAGGAACGCTAACCACCACTAAGGAACCCGAACCACCATTGGAAGCACCTCAGCATCACCATTCAGAGTGCCACCGTCGCATCCTGTCACCGCCACGAACTCCATTTCCGCTCCACCACGTCAAGCCACCGCACCAGAGGATCGCGCCATTACTTGTGTTGTTCCCTCTCTCCTCTCTTCCAGTCAATACGCACCTCTGATCTTAGCCACACCATTGTGTCACCGCCATGCCGTGGCCATCGTCAAGCTTGTGTCCTCCATAGCCACATGCACTGAGAGCTGAGCCTTTCTCTCTCACTCTCATTTTGAACAAGCCCCAACCCATCTGTCTCTGTTTTCAAAAATCAAAACTCTTTCAAAACCAAACCCTTATTTTCAAGGAGAAGTTCCTGTAAGTACCTTCGTCAATGCTTTCTTTGATTTGTTCTCCTTACTGTTCTTCAACCTTTCTTTGAGAATGTTTCAAATATAATATGTTCTGTAAGAATTCTGCTGGTTTTATTTTGGAGTTGCCATATATATTTTAGGTGTTTTATGTCCTTATCCTCCTTGTTTGGGGACCTATCTGGTTTTTAGTTGCTGTTATTTGTGGTTATTTTCTATACTTTTAAGTGGATTTAGTCGTATTTGTGGGCATTAGGGATGAATTTTTGGGTTACAGACATTTTTTTCTTAGTTTTGCACATCTCTGCAGATCTTGACTTGGAATGGAGGATTCATGGGGGTCGAGGAAGCTTGTGGAGATTCAGGCAAGGAATGAGGAATTACTTTTCACACTTGCCCCGCACCATTGCAGCCTATTGGTACCTTAACAAATATCCTTTTGAATTCAAGGGTTGTGATTTAATAATAAATATTCAAAATATTAATAAATTTAGTGGGACACATTACAAATTTCAAACTACAAATTATCTAAAGGATTGATATTTATGAATTTTATTTAATCGGAGAATCCTTATTTAAATATTGGGGTTAATTTTTAGGTGCTTACTTCGGTACCCAATAAATTTTGGAGTAATTCTTCCTTACTCCATGGAGGAAGGAACATCGCATATTTTCTGAATTTTGTACTTACACATGTGCTCCACATAAATATTTCATGGTCATAAATCATTGTGGAGGAAGAATGACTTTTCCTCCCGGCGGATACAAGAAATTTTCTAAATTTTGAGGGTACCAAAACCTTTCATAATTGGCACCACTATAAAGAAGACATGTGTTATTGTTAATGCTATGTCATAGGTTGCTGGTCAAACTTTATTCCAGTCCAAACACTTTTTTTTACACTTTCACCCCAAATGTTATTTAAATTTACCTTTTTAATTTACGCATGAACCCCATCTCTAATCTCTTCCTTCTTCGTAGCCCACGCCCTTCCCCTGTAACCTCAACAACCTCCATAACTCCATTGCATCATCACCCTGCTATGGCGTCCTACTGCGCCGCTCGCCATCGTTGCCACTGTGAGCTTGTCGCTTCCAAGACACCGCGCAGAGCACTGTCATCCGCCACGATCAACCTCATCCACGGGTTTGCCGCCGCCACGGACAACCACCTCTCTCCACGAAACCGCGATTTGTGCTGTCGCACCACGCAAGGGTCACCTTATCGGAGCGGTACTAGGATTGCCCCTCGTCTTATGTTCTGTTTTATATCCGAAAACCTAACCCCTCTCCCTTTCTTATCCTAAAGTCACAGCCATCAATTTTATCTTAGTTTTCTTTTATATATATATATATATATATATATATATATATATATATATATATTTTAAAACTTTTTTGGTGAGGAATTTTTGTCCTCATGAGTTGCTGTGGTCATCTTTTGTTTGTCTGCTGTAAATTTGAACTAGAGTTTCTGCAGTTGTTCTTGGTACAAGAGTATTGCAGTTGTAACAACGTTCAAAGGTTCAGCGTTTGTGATTTTTAAATTTGAGAATGTATCTATAAAATTTAAATAATTTTTGAGGTGAAAGTGTAAAAAATAACATATGTTGGGACGTAAAAGAGGTTTGGCCAACAATTAATGAAATGACATTGAAATTGACACATGTTTCATTAACAATGGAGCCACCTAATAACGGTATTGATACCCTTTAATTTCAATGGGTACCGAAGTACTCGCCTAATTTTTATTTTACTTTCATCCCATTGTTTAATTATTTATTTGTTGAAATCCGGCGGGAACTACGACTCTTAAAATACCAAGAAATACGTTCCTCACTCACACCAATCTTGCCCATCTCACTCAAACAGAATGTCGAGTCGCCAGGAGAAAGAGAAGGGTGTCAATGTTCAGGTCCTCCTTCGTTGCAGGTAAAAAAGCTTTTCACTTTCCCATTTCTTTCTCTATTACTGTCTTTTTCTTTTGCATTTCAACTGTTACATTATTGAATCGCAGGCCCTTCAGCGAGGATGAGTTGCGGAGAAACGCCCCCGGTTGTCACATGCAATGAATACAACAGAGAAGTTGCAGTCTCTCAAAGCATTGCCGGCAAGCACAGGGTTTTCACTTTCGATAAGGTTCCTTCCCTTCCTTCAACCCATTCCCCTTTTTCCTATTCTTGCAACATTTTTTGGGATTCAAATTGCATAATGTCGAGTTAGTATTTCCTGTTTTAGGGTGTCAAATAGATTGATGTTGTATTATTCTGCAGGTTTTTGGCCCATCTTCACAGCAAACGGATCTTTATGATCAAACTGTTTCTCCTTTAGTATATGAAGTTCTTGAGGGCTTTAACGGCACTATACTGGCATATGGTCAAACCGGGACCGGAAAAACTTACACGATGGAAGGGGAATGGAAGAGTTCAAAGGTATACCACATCTCATAATCATTAGCACACCAATTAGGTATTTTTATGACTTCATCTGAATATTTTAATTACTACAGAGTGGACCCAATGGAGAGTTGCCTGTAGGGGCAGGAGTCATTCCCAGAGCCGTCAAGCAGATTTTTGACTCACTTGAGCGCCAAAATGCTGAGTACAGTGTCAAGGTGACTTATCTTGAGCTGTATAATGAAGAGATCAGTGATTTGCTTGCCCCCGAGGGGCAGAAAAAGCAGCTGTCTCTTATGGAGGATGGAGAAGGTGGAGTCCATGTAAGAGGTTTAGAGGAACAAAAGGTGACAAGTGCTAGTGAGATTTTTACCCTTTTAGAGAAAGGGTCTGCCAAAAGGCACACTGCAGAAACTTTGTTGAACAAGCAGTCTAGGTAGCTCATGTTTTTTCTGTTTCTTGAATTGTCAGAATTTACAATTTTGATCCTGTATTAAGATTTAGTTTATCTTTTCAGTTGTTCACATTCAGTGTTTTCAATTATGCTCCACGTCAAGGAAGCAACCTCAGAAGGTGAAGAACTAACAAAATATGGTAAACTGAATTTAGTGGATCTTGCTGGCTCAGAAAATATATCTCGTTCTGGTGCCAGGGAGGTAATACATTATAATCATACCACTTGTTTAGTATACATCTTGGGAGGCTCCTAACAAGCAATCTTAATGAGTTGGATTTTCTAATATTTGTTAGGGTCGTGCAACAGAGGCTGGTGAAATTAATAGAAGTTTGCTTACTTTAGGGCGGGTGATCAATGCACTTGTGGAGAACCTTGGTCATGTTCCTTACAGGTTTTCATTCTTATTTTTGTTTTTATGTTTATTTTTGTTTTTCCCTCAAGTGAGATTATCCTTTTTACATGCTTACATGGAAATCTTGGTATTTAGGGATAGCAAGTTGACGCGGATACTGCGTGATTCACTTGGGGAAGAACCAAGACATGCATCATAGTGACAATATCTCCAGGTGTTCATTGCTTAGAGGAAACATTGACCACACTGGAGTATGCACACAGGGCAAAGAACATTAAAAATAAGCCTGAGGTTTGTTATTCACTTAGTGATTTATTTGATTGTCAAACATGTTTCTTAAATGTTTAATGGTATAGGGCCTGCTTGGTTAGTATTTTTAGAAAATGAACACAAAAACAGTTACAAACAGGCTCATATCTTTCAAATATTTCACACTAATAGGTCATTAGTTCTATGTTTATCAATTGGCTTTGTTATGATTCATTGCTATGGCTTGACTATGATTTATTGTTATGCCTTACACTTTTTTTTTTTTCAAAATTTTCTTTGCTGACATTTTTAGGTTAACCAAAAAATGATGAAATCAACTCTTATGAGATTCCTTTGGAGGAAATTGAACACCTGAAGAGTGAAAGCAAGGTTATTTTTCTTGGTTTCCTTTTTGTCTGTCGCCTTTCCATTGCAATATGACAACTTGGGCATTACTAGTTTCCTAGCATTTTATTTATTTATTTATTTTTCTTGTTCTTGGGGAGGTATAAACTGGTTTGATATTTTGATTTCGTGGTCTGGTTGATAAAATCACTCTTCTTTCTAATGCGTACCAGTAATCCTTTTTTTGTTTTTTATAATAACTGTTTAGGCTATGGCAGAAATTGAGCAGATGGGGTTAACATTAGAAACTCTTCATAAGGTTTGTTTTCTTAAACAAGCATAACTATATCTACAGAAGATATTGTGCGCCTTCTTGTTCGCTGACTTGTTTTGCATGTTGGGACCAGCAACTTGATGATTTGCAGAGCAAATTTGTTAATCAAGTTGGAAAGTTCCCTGACTTGAGCAACAAGCTTGATACCACTGAGGTTAGTATCTGTTTTGGTTCTTCATGGTTATGAAAACATACAGAAATGCTTATCAGGAAATGATAATAACAATTCAATTCTGTTTTTGTGTTCCAAATGTACATTATTATAAAATCACTCTTCTTTCTAATGCGTTCCAATGTTCTTTTTTTTTTTTTTTAACTATTTAGGCTATGGCAGATCAGAAATGAGCAGATGGGGATCATGGTTGAAACTCTCCAGAAGATTTGTCTTCTTAAACAACCATTAGCTTGTTTTGTATATCTATAGAAGATATGCACCTTCTTGTTCCCATTGTGCTTGTTTTGCATGTTTGAACTGGCAACATGAGGATTTGCAGATCACACAATTCTGTTTTGTGTCCAAATGTACACTATTTAAATCGTAACGTTATTTACTTCTTGCATAAGAAATGATTAAATGAATCAGTATTTTATAATTTTTAATGTTTACTTGTAATTATAATTATTTGAAATAGTGACATTTAGTCAAACTTTATATCTAAAAAATATCAAATAAAAATCTACCATTTTGTCAACTCAAAATATTATGAGAGAGAGAAAGGAGAGAACAAAGAAAAATACTGAATACATATTAATACAATGAAAAATAAGAAGCAGCTTAAAATAAGAAAAATGAGATAGAACAGTCATATGAGTGCAATATTATAAGGGAAATATAAGGGAAATAAATTGTCAAATAATTCACACATCATAATCCAAATGGCAATTTAAGAAATTTAATACCATAATGTCCCCCCTGAGTGCACCTGACAGTCTTTTTCATATCTTCCTCATTCATTCTTATTGTGTTACCACTGATATCTAGAGGAAGAAAGAGACTGAAAATGCATGTGTATTGATAGAGAAATCCTTGGCAAAGGACCAAGAATTCCAGAGAATGTTACAAGTAACTAGAGGACTGTGAGAGTTCCCTGAACTCCTTAGTATACAAATGATTGAACAACTTCTAATCTTTGCCCACAACCCTTTTATTCTCCTAACCACGCCTAACCGAATTTCCCTCCAAAACTATTTGCTAACTACCCTCACAAATGTCAGCCAACTGTCAACTCTCCTTAGCCGTGCTTATTTGGGCCTGTGTTTTGGGCCCTTCCCCTCTCCTATGTCTCCTAGAATACATCTGACCATATCTAGGATCTCTAACATATTGCATTTCAACCAAATTTAAAATCCGTTTAGAAAACAAGTCTCCCATTCCAATACAACCCAAAGCTCATTAAATGGAAAACTTGCCCAACACACTGAGAAAGCAATGTCATACTAAATCATATCAATATTGCGTGATGATGGAAAGACATCTAGTTATATGTACTTTTTCTTATCATGTTTTGTAAATAAAATGTTATGTGCCATTTTGACAGGAAGATGAGGACTTGCATGCACATGGAAGGCGCAAGGATTTTTGTTACTGGTCTTCCCAAAGGGCAACCACTGATCATATCCGCCAATATTTTGAAAAATATGGCCGTGTAGTAGACGCGTACATGCCCAAGGTAAGAAAAGTTAAAAATGAACATGTGAATAGTGACAGCTGACTAACTTTATTCAGTCATGTTTTTTTTATGTAGGCTCTTATTAGATCTCATCATAGAGGTTATGGGTTTGTCACTTTTGCTGAAGAAAGAGCAGCGCGCATCGTACGTCAAGTGCCTCATGTGATTTTGGGTCACGAGGTACTTTAATTTGGATTTGCTCCTACAATATGATTTGATTCCCTGTATCATACACTTAGATACAATAAAAATATCCATTGGATTTATAGATGATTTGATTTCTTAGGAACTTGGACCTGCAGGTAATTGTAGATAAAGCCATACCTCGTGATGATGCTTGGCCCAGTGGCAACATTTATGTGAGTTGAATATATGTATTATTGAATCGGATTTGGTTTTATTTTGAGTTTTAATTTGTATGTGAGCCAACCCTTTTAACCCATCACCTCAATGAGTTGAATTGAGTTGGTATTTTTTTGGCTCGCACTAAAGTGACCCAAACCCTTTTTTCTATTCTAACCTGTGACCTGTGGTGAGCTTAGCAGGTCTGCTCACTATGACAGTTCTGGCTTTTAATTTTTTATTTGACAACTCACTTTATTTTATTTTGCAGAGAGGTGGTCGGATTGCTCGTCGAAGGCTAGATTATCACAGGCATCGACCATATTAGGATAGCGTTTTATTTTTGTCACTACTTCTTGTTTCAACCCCTGCGGGTTTATGCATATACCTTTCCCTACTATGCTAAAGTTAGGGGGAGCTTCTCTTTAGAGGAGCGTTATCACTCATTCCTTTTGGTTGTGTTGGAGAATGTTGACCCAAGAATTTTAATTGATGATGACACTATTTTTTTACAGTTCAATTTTTCTCTAGAAATTGACATTTAATATATATATTCATACATATCTAGAGGAAATATAAAAGGAAGGAATATTGTGTCAGTGAAATAGTATATGGGATGATATCTTCACAAATGTATACAAGTCTTTAACGAGGAAATAATTTCAGGAAACAATAAATTATGAAATCACAGCGATAAAGAAAAAACTAAATATTATAACATGTCATATTGATATATTTGGATTGTTATATTTCGAATTATTTGACATTCATTGGATCAAGATTTCTTTGAAAGAAAAGATAGGATTCGCTACGGGAAACTTACAACGTATCAAGTGGAAGCACAAATAGGAAAGGCAGGTATTGAACTGCATGATTTAAAGAGAAATTACAACATATCAGGGAAGTACCAATTAGAGCAAAAAGTAAGTAAAAAGATTTCAGAGTTACCTTTCTTGGCCAAATCAACTTGAAGTCTTTATCTAAAAAGAAAGGTTGGGCAGCGAAGTGAAGTAGTGGACTAGAACAGAACATCCAGACTCCTGAAATATTTATTGGTCCATTTGTAATCTCAATTCTTGAATTTTTTTCATTCCTAAGAAACTGTAATTATTCAGTGTGCTGGAGTACTATTGTCTTGCAATAGAATTAGTGTAAAAGCTTGGGAGGTACTCTCGGAAGGAGGTATTAACTGTGAAAATCATCTAACATTGGTCTTTAAGTTGGTAAAATACTTTGAAACCTAGGATTTAGGACGTCTCAGCCATTAATCATGATAAGCCTTACTTATATTTTGTTATTTACTTATTTTGATTCTTTTTATTTTATGTTGTTGTACTGAACAATTTTGTCATAATTTAGAATTGATTATTATTTCTATTAATCCATTTTTTTTGGTGGTATTTGAGAATAATTTTTACCAAGTATCTTTAT